>JAOQMP010096105.1:0-15705 GCA_027563575.1 Erythroxylum pedicellare
TAATTCATTACCTATATCCTTTGAATCAAATTTGCATTCATAAGGACACCTTTATATGATTAATAACTCATACTTCTCAAATTCATAGACATTGATATCAAATAATCTAATCCTCAAGTTATAACATCAATTATCAACATAAACTCATCAAACACTTAACCAGTTGATTCATCATCAAACTAAGTTCATTTTAAGCCCTATTAAAGTCTAAAAGCACCAATGTATAGTATATTATCCTTATATGATTCATCCAGAAAACAAAACACAAAATTTTCTCTCAGCCAAGCATTTCCACGATCGTGGGATAGGTGAACCAAAAATTTCACCTTCATTTCCTTCAAATTTTCTCCCAAATTTTGACACCTTTATGATAGTTCATCAATTACAACTCAATTATACCTTAAAAATAATTCAATTCCTCATTAATTCATCACTAAAACAATCTATAACCTAGGGTTTCCATACATCAAGAACAAAACCAATTCATTCATCAAGTTTTAAGCACATCTCATCATCAATCCTATATGCAATTCATCTCTAATCAATCATCACGTATGTTATGCTCACATATATCACAATAAAGCAATCAAATACTTATTTATCTCAAAATCTCTTTAATTAACAAGCTAATAGGCCTCCCAAGCATTCAGACATACTCCAAAAATAAGATGGAATGAGAAGGATTTCTAAACACAAGATGAAGACTACGAAATTTTAGCAAACATTCAAAGGTTATGGAGGTTGTGTGAGGCTGTTGATGGTGTGAAGAAAAAAGAGGGCAACAAGTAACCACAATATGAAAGAAGATGATCTTTCAAATATGGAGGTTGCGGGGTACAAGTGTGTGGAGACGGGTGAGACACATGTCATACCACTTGTCAAATAAAAAACTATGTCATTTGTCTTCTTCTTATGCTACCAATTGTCACCTAATGTTTGGTCCATTTATCACATAATTTCTAGGCCACTTGTCACTCATGTACTTAAGCCATTTATATCCCAATTAGCTAAGCCATTTGTCACTTATTCCTAATGCCATATGTCACCATTTCATAGGCCTAATCAACTTAAATTCCCCTTTCACTAATTATAATCCATCAAACAAAATTCAAGTCATAATTAATACACAATTACATCATAATCATTTAAGATCTTTCATACCTTGGAATATGTCAAATGAGTGCATACACTATTTTTACAATGTCTCTAAATCATGATTCATGTATAGATGCGAATATGATGCATGCAAATAAAATGCACTTCATGAATTCTCATATGATATGACTTAATCTAATAGTTAAATCCTTAGGTGTAGAAACGGGTTATTATAATTCTCCCCTTTAAGAAATTTTGTCCTCGAAATTCTTACCTGATTGATCAAACAAGTGGGGGTCCTATTTCCTCATATTCTCCTTGGTATCCCATATAGCTTCTTCCCTTAAATGATCGTTCCAAAGGACTTTCACTAAAGGAATTACTCGGTTTCTCAATTATTTAGTTCGACATCCCATTATCTTGACCTGTTCTTCTACATAACTCAAATCACTTATCTCTACTTCCTGTACAGGTATCACATGGTTCGGATCTGATCGATATCTTCTGAGCATACTAACATGGAACACATTATGAATTTGATTCATCTCTATTGGTAATGCTAATCAGTATGCCAATGGTCCAACTCTCTCAATAATCTCGTAAAGAATAGTATATTTAGGGCTCATTTTTCCATTTTTACCTAATCTCAGTATTCCTTGCCAAGATGATACTCTCAGAAACGCCTTATCTCCTACCGGATATTCCATATCTCTTCAGTGTTGATCTGTATAACTTTTATGTCGATCTTGAGCCGCCTTAATTCGACTGCAGATCAATTTTACCTTATTAATAATGTCTTCGATCAATTATGGGCCTTCAACAATCCTTAGGCCCTCTTCATCCTAATATAATGGTGATCGACACTTTCTGCCATATAACGCCTCATATGGAGCTATATCGATGCTACTATAGTAATGATTGTAACATTCCAATAGGAGCCTGATACTCAAATTTAATCTGTTGACAAGTCAAACACTTACAACGTGCTCCACTACTTGCTTCTTCATCCCTGGCTACCAAAAATGTTGTTTTAGTGTATTATACATCTTGGTAGTACCAGGAAGCATAGCATAAGCTACTAAGTGAGCTTCCTCCAAAATCTCTTTCCTCAAATCATTGACATTAAGTACACCCAATTCAAATTAAGAATTCAAATTTTGTTTCAACTTCTCAATAAGCTTGTTAAATTATGGATCTTTACTTTAGGCTTTTCTTGTCCTTTCATACAATACCAACCTAAGCTTGAGTGTAGATAATAATGCCTCATCTGCCCCAAATTTAACTCAACATTTAGGGCTCTCAATTGAACTAGATTCGATAATTTCGAGGTTTGAATATATGCCACACTGCTATTAGATTTTCTGCTTAAGGCATCAACCACAACATTAGCTTTATTAGGATGATACTTAATCGTATAATCTTAATCTTTTAGGAATTCAATCCATCTCCCTTGTCTCATATTCAGCTCCTTCTGATGCAACAAATATTTTTAACTTTTTGATCTACGAATATCTGAAATGTCTTACCATACAGGTAATGTCTCCAAATCTTCAAAGTAAACACTAATGTAGTAAGTTCTAAATCATGAACCGGATAGTTGAATTCATGAGGTCTCAACTGTCTCGATGCATATGCAATTACTCTACCAGACCGCATCAAAACACACCCTAATCCCTGATGTGAAGCATCACTGTATACTATATATCCTCCTAATCCAAATGGAATAGCTAACATCGATACTATAGTCAATAGGTATTTTAATTCCTCAAAAATCCTTTTCTGAAGGGTACATTCTTCTTTAGAAGCCCTATCAAAGGGGTTGAGATTAATGAAAACCTCTCGATAAACCTCCTGTAATATCCTTCTAATCTATGAAAAATCTTAATATTAGATACATTCTTCAAGGCTTCCCACTTCATCACTGTTTCAACTTTCTTTGGGTTCACTTGAATGCCCTGTCTAGATACTATGTAACCCAGAAATACCACTAGATTAAGCCAAAATTCACATTTACTAAACTTGGCATATAAATGTTTCTCCCTCATAATCTTTAGAACTAGCCTTAAATATTCATAATGCTCCTCTCTATTATTCGAATACACCAAAATGTCGTCAATAAATACAATCACAAAGTGATCTAGGTAAGGTTGAAATACCGTGTTCATCAGTGTCATAAAAGTCGTCGGAGAATTCGTCAATATAAAAGGCATTACCAAAAACTCAAAATTTCTGTATTAGGTCCTGAATACATTCGTCAGTACATCAACTTCTACTATCTTCAACCCATAGTACCCTGATCTCATATCCAATTTAGTGAACACCTGAACTCCTTGTAGTTAATCAAGTAGATCATCAAATCTCGGTAATGGGTACTTGTTCTTTACTGTCACCTGATTCAACTGTCTATAATCAATGCATAATCTCAAAGTCCTATCTTTGAATCGTCTATATTTGTCCTCCTCAATCAGGATCAAGGTTGTATCATAGCCTATCAATTCATTGAACCACACTTCATACTCAACTATAGTAAGGGAACTCCTTCATTTTTCGATCCAGGTAGATCTTTGGCATATAGTTATCCTTGAAGAACCTTAAAAAGTCTTCCCATGTCAGTCTATAAGGTCAGACCGAACTACCAGGAACATTCTTCCACCATTAGTAAGTCGGGCCTTGCTGTAATGAGACTACATAATCAAACCTCTCATTTGATTCACAAACCACCTAGTCCAATATTCTCTCTGTCCTTTCTAACTAGCTCTCTACCTCATTAAGGTCTATACTTCCGTAGAAGTCCACGGCCCCCTACTTTTTGAGTTTATCCTATATTCTTTCTCTTCTCTTAAGTACTCTCGGAGGCATTGGTTCAAACTGGGGCATAGTAGATTCTCTATTAACCCCTATTGACACAAGGTCAATTGATTCGACAACTCTATCTCCTATTGCGAATGACCTATAACAAACAACAATTATGATCACTATACAAATCTCTTTCTATATCATGGTCTTTCAAGTATGGAGGTCATGGGGTGCAAGTGTGTGGAGAGGGGTGAGGCATATGTCGTGCGACTTGTCAAATAAAGAGCTATGTCATGTGTCTTCTTCTCATACTACCAATTGTTTTGTCACATAATTCCTAGGCCACTTGTCACTTATGTACTCAAGCCATTTATCTCCTAATTTGTTAAGCCATTTGCTACTTATTTTTAATACCACATGTCACCATTTCATAGGCATAATCAACTTAAAATTCCCATGTCACTAATTATAATCCATCAAACAAAATTCAAGTCATAATCAACACAATTAAATCATAATCATTTAAAATCTTTCATACCCCAAGATATGTCAGATGAGTTCATACACTATTTTTACAATGCCTTTGAATCATGATTCATTTATAAATGTGAATATGATGCACGTAAATAAAATGCACTTCATGAATTCTCATATAATATGACTCAATCTAACGATTAAATCCTTAAGTGTAGAAATGGGTTATTATAGTCTTTAACTAAGGTAACAAATAAAAATGATATAGCCATATCTAAACAATTATATGCATATAAGAAATACAATAGGCATCTCCTTAAAAATAAATATTATGCTTGCATATATATATATATATATATATATATACTTGAGTATAGAGTTCAATACTCCCAAAGAAAAAATAGGCATAGGATTTTGTAATGACGTAAAAACCTACCCACACCTCTTTAACTCTCAAAGAAGCATGCATCAAATCTTAATTTATAGTAGACGTCATACGTATAATTATAGTAAGCCATTTCATTATTCCAGAAAAATATTCAACACCTTTAATATCTAAAGGAAGATTCCCCATTATGTATGCATATATAGAAGTCCAAGAAACTCATATAACATGGTATATCATTTTTATAGCAAATATGGCTATGTTGATAGATTTTGTTTTCTCAAACAAAAATTTATAAGTAGACATATGAAAGTGTAGGTTAAGAAGATGAAGATTAACAATCAAGGGTCCAAGTTTATTTTAGTACTAAAATGAAGTGAAGATTTTGTTTTATAGAAAAAGGGGAAAAAAAGGAACGAATGAATAATGAACATTTTCTTTATAAAACATATAAAGTGTTTAATAGGAAAATTCTTATTGAAGAAAAATTTATACATGTTTTTGTTCTAACATCCTCTACTATAAGAAAGTATTGAAGATGTTCTAGGATGTTGAGAAATTAGTCCTTAAAGAGAAAAAAAATCATCAATAATGACTCTTTAGAAGATCCTATTATTAAACTATGTGAGGGAAATAAGAAGGATAAGATTCTTCTAAAGGGTTGAAAATTCAAAAAGAGTCATCATTTGAATTGTATCATTGGTGATCCAAAAAGTGATAATTTTTAGAAATTTGTCACATTTTACATTTATTTATAAAATTAAATCTAAATCTCTAATGATGAATTTCAATTTTACAGTTTGAATGGGTAATTATATAATATTTTAAAGCAGTGTAGACCTTAGTTTCTAAACTTAAAGATTATATGCACAATAGGGATATGAAGTTATAATTTGTTGATACACCATATCAATATGCAACAGCTTCATTAAACCAATGAATGAAGATAGGTTTTATATAGTAGAAGAGAGTTAAGTATGATTGATGGGAATTATATAAGATAATGATCCTTTTATGTTCTTTTGATTGATGGGAATTATATATGATACGGATCCCTTTATGGTCTTTTGACTTATGGTAATTATATACAATAAGGATCACTTTATTTTCTTTAACTTGAACTTGATTTATATTTACTTAATTTATTAACTATTTTAATATTTTAATTTAAGTTTTAAGGCTACTTCCTAACTTTTTTTAATATACTAGTTGACCTATATTAAATTGTGGTTATCTAATGTCCTTAAAAGTCACTTTTTTTTAATCTTTCTAAGGAGTTTATAAGGAGTTTAGTTGCAAGAATGGTCAACCATATAGCCCTAATGGTTGACTAATATAACTCTATAGTTGATCAATGTCATTTATGAACAAGAAAATTTAAGTTTAAATGAGTTTGTAATATAGTTAGCTGCTAGTGTGATCAAACACATACAAACACTAGTCAATCAGTTGAGCAAGATGGTTGACTATTCTTCATATTTTAAAGACTTTCTCCTTCTCCTTTCTTTTATTTTATATCTTGTTTGTTTATGTCTTTCAAAATCCTAGACAACTCACTATTTTCGTTAAAAAAAGGTCATCCCCCATTGAGAATCAAGTTAGATTGCATAAGATTGGAACTTTTTCATTCTTAAGTTTCAAATTTAGGGATTTGCAAAATTTTTCATAATATAGAGTCATCTTTTCATTTGATTCTTTTAAAGTAAAAAAAAAAAGGAGTTAAGATTGTTCCTATTTTAATTATATCAATACGTCTTCAATTTTTTTCATTTTGGCATTTTTGGTACTTTTTCGTATCACTATGTCTGTATTTTTTTAGGACCTTTAGAATTATACACTCTTTTATAAAACTAATGATTAGATATTACAATTATGCATATACTTTTAAAGTTCCAAGCTTTAATTTTATCAAAACTTGCCCTTCTTTGCTTCAATTGATTTTTTTAACTTAGGCATAATAGTAAAATAAAATTAGAAAAAAATTATAAATGTTTCTATCGAAATAGTTTTTTGACATCTTAAATGTTCAATAGCACTTTCTCTTGCGGAAGTTTACTGATCTTTGTTAAATTTATTTTGATCTTTTAGTTAAGTTAGCTTGATGCACGAACTTTTTATTTAACTTCTTTTAGATAATTTTTTTCTTTTTTTAATGATCCTCAAAAGGGAAAGAAAAATTGGTACTATTAGATTTAATGGAGTAAGAACATTCAAGAGGAGTGACTTTTATATATATGGTTAATTTTGTATATACGATATTTTATACTTGAGTCAGTTTGTTTATCTATATGTGTTGATAATTCTTTAAATATCTTTTTCTTCTTAACATAGAATTATGTTTCATACATGAATTAAGACAGAGCATATGAATATCTTAATATGGACATTTGTACGTGTGCTTTATAACACCCCCCATACAAAACCTACACCCACCTACAAACATGGCACCCAAATTCCTATACATACATTCATGGCATACAATTCTATTCATTTATTGGGATTGTCATCACTCATTTGTCTACTCAAAGTTGTACATATACATATTACAAAATTTCATATGCCTTAACATTATCATTTAAAAGTAGTATTACTTCATTACATTTATATGGTAATCCAAAAGAGATATTACACAAAACTTAAATTCTTAATTACAAACTGTTAAGAAACTACAATTTCCTAAATTACATTTACAACCATTCTTTAATCAAAAGACAAATCCAAAGGTACTTTTACTTTTAATGGTTGGTTTTGGTCCCTGTAGATGATTCTTATGTTCTACTCCTATTATTTGGACCTACACGGAATAACACTCATGCTAAGCTTGAAAGTTTAGTAGGGAAACACTTAGTTTAGATGACCACTTACAATAATCATACTCCAAGCACACCCACATTTATGAATATCATAAACTCGTGTAAACAATAATGACATAATTAAGCAAAGTATATAATGCAAATATACTTCAATATATTATCCATATGCTGTAAATTCACCTTTATAAGCCAAATATTGATTTCCAAAGCTCATTAGTACAAATTATTCATGTTTTCATGTTGTATATCTTATTTATAATTGTTTAATTTCCTTTCTACATTAGGCCTGAACATTCCTGTGGGTGGTGTGAATAATGGGAGTTGAGGATATCCAGAGATATCAAACTGTGGACACCTGAAGGCGTCAAATTATAAATACCTGAAGGTTTTAAACTATGGATGCTTGGAGGTATTGAACTATGGATACCCAAAGGTATTAAACTGTAAAGACACTAGGGTCCAATGGTGTCAAATTGTAGTAGCTACATTGTAACCCTATAAGCATGCCTATCTATCCATCACCAAGACAATGAAGCAGACATTGTACATTTCCTTTAATCATTTGCCAATTTCATAATTAATATATTGACAAATCCTATGATATTCATTTCAAAAAATAAAATATGTTATTTGGATAGTATTCAAATCATAAGTACTTGTATGATTTATTTTGTATATGTTTTATTCAGTTATGTTTCACGAGTTACATTTATATAATTCTAGTATATTAATTCCTATATCTCATTTAAATATAAGACATGTTAAATTGTACTTAATTATTTTCACAAAATTAGTATGTGAACTTGTATTGTCATACTACACATATATAAGCGATAAATATGCATACAAATCATCTATGTACATATAAATTTTCTTTAACATGCATTATGGTCAATTTTTAATTTCAATGTTTAATCACCCAATTCATACATGGTAAGTAATATTTCTTATATTTTGATATGATTCGGTAAAAAAAATGAAACGAAAAACTCAAAATAGTGCAATTTGGGTTAGGCCCATTATGGGTCTAAAAATAGACAAAAAAAATTAATTTAAAAACTAATTACACAATGATCTACACTTGTTCTATAATTTTGACATAGCAAACATTCAATTTAGGTTTTGAGGTCTTCTAAACATTTGTCTCCTTATATCTCTAGTTTCCATAGCATTAAAAATTAGGCCATTTGAACTTCTAAACCATAAGATATGCACCAAACATAATAAGTTGCTCTAATACTGGGGCAACATTAGGTCACCTCCAATGGCATAAACCCATAATTAAGTATGAGTCTCTTTTGGAGATTTTTAGTTTTATGTCTTGGTTTTATCTCAAATTTGAATCATCCAATTTAGAGGTCTATAGGTCGAGTTATGGAGAAAATAGTAGGTCTGGTTCAAGTGAACCGAGAAACTAAGACAGAATTTCATTAAACGTTTCTCTTGTCATATTCAATCAATTGTATGCAAAGTAACACTAAGACATCGTTCCAATAACCATTCCATGTCTAAATTAATCTTTGTAATAATTCAAATATGCATACATATAGAAATTAACTAAATGTAGTCTCGAACCTTGAAATTTGTCAATTAGTTCTTCTTCTTTTACTCTTACTTCTCTTTCCCTTTAGATTTGCTTGATTCACCAACTAAAACACCACAAATATGTATCTCAATCCTATAACCAACCTTATAATTCCATCTCTTCATGAGAAAAGCAAGAAAGATGAAGATGAGAAGAAAAACAACAAACTTTTACCTTGATTTTCACCTAGGATTAGTTTGATTCCTTATGCAAAATGAGGTGATTAAAGAGATGGAATAGAGAGGAGATGAGAAGAGAAAATTATGGACTTAAAACCTTATATACACGTCCCTGTCCCCTCTCTTCTACTCCCATTTCATGAAGTTTCTAGTCTTAGACACATATTTTAATCCCATTGGACCATATGTTGATTTTTGGCAAAATTGCACATTTGGTCTTCTTCTTCCTTTAGTTCCCACATTGGCAAATAAAGTCATCTATTGATTTCATTATAGTCTATATTTCACATACAATTATTCATGTCCATGTCGAAATGATGAAATTACCAAATTTCCCTTATCTTTTAAATTAGTTACCATTATGCCCCTTACTATGTTTAGATACACTTAATTCTTTATATTCACTTCTTAATACACCCTAGACATACTATAATACTTCTTGGGTATATATTGGGGCCTTACATTTCTTTCTCCCTTAAAAAGAATTTCATCCTCAAAATTCATACCTGTATTGAATAGCTGTGGGTACTGAGTTCTCATCATAAATTTGGCTTCCCAAGTTGCCTCTTCAGTGCCACGATGTTTCTAAAGCACCTTTACAAAAGAAATTTACTTATTCCTTAACTATCTCACTTCTATTGCTAAGATTTCCTTTAGCTTTTCATCATATGAGAAGTCTGGTTGGATATTTATTTCTTATACTAGTAACACATGTGAATCATCTAATCAGTATCTCTATGGAATTGAGACATGGAATACATCGTAAAACTTGAATAGTTCCATAGGAAGAGCCAACATATATGCCACTGGTATAATCCTTTAAAGGATTTCATATGGGCCTATAAATCTAGAGCTATGGTTTCCCTTTTTCTAAAATCTTAACACCTTTCTTCAGGGCCAAACTTTTAAGAAAACTTTGTCACCTACTATATATTCAATATCTTTTCTTTTTGGGTCAGCATATGATTTTTGTCTATCATTTATAGCCTTTAATCTTTGTTGAATAACCCTTACTATCTCTTCTATGTCTTTAACTATGTTAGGCCCATTCATCTTGTTCTTATCAAATTTTGTCCAATAAATTGGGGTTCTACATTTTTTGCCACATATTGTTTCATATGGTGCCATGCCTATACTAGATTGATAACTATGTTTGTAGGAAAATTCCATCAAAGGAATGTACCTATCCCAACTACTTGGAATTCCATAATACATGCTCTAAGCATGTCTTCCAACACCTATATAACTCTCTCAGATTGCCCATCCATTTGTGGGGTGAAAGGTTATGTTGAAGCTCAACCGAATATCCAAAGCTACTTTTAGGCTTTCCAAAATATTTATGTAAATTATTGGTCTCGATTAGAAACAATTGACAATGGCACTCTATGTAGCCGAACAATCTAATTGACATACAACTCAACTAACTGATCCATAAAATAGTCAGGTTGGATAGGTATAAAGTGAGCTGATTTGGTGAGCTTGTCCACAATATCGCATCATTCTTTCTATATATGAAGGGTAGGCTTACAACAAATTCCATAGAGATATTATCCCATTCCCACTATGGAATTGGAATGGGATTTAATAAGCCAGAAGGGACTTGATGTTCAGCTTTCACCCTTTGATAAATTAAGCACTTGTACATATAGTCTATTGCATCACGTTTCATTCTTAGACACAAGTAATGTTGTTTAAAGTCCTGATACATCTTGTTACCCCTAAGGTGCATGGTGAACACCTTATTATGGCTTCCATATAATAACTTCTTTAAGTCCTTTACTGCCGACACACATAGTCTACTCTCGAAGTATAGACTTCCATCATCTTTAACTACAAAATTAGTATATTTCCCTTCTTGTATCACTTGTATAATTTGTTGCAACTTGGCATCATTTTCTTATGCATGTACTATCATCAGTATCAAGTCAGAGCTCAACTAGGCTATCAAAGCTCCATCTGGTACAAATCTCCATCTACTATGTTGTAATAAAAAGATGAAATAAACTTCCTACTCAAAGTGTCTGCAACCATATTAGCTTTCCCCTAGTGGTAGTCATCTATGCAATCATAGAATTTAAACAATTCTAACCAACATCGTTGCCTTAAATTTAGCTCCTTTTGTGTGACCAAGTACTTAAGACTCTTCTGATCTGTGTATACCCTACATCTTTCCCCATATAAGTAGTGCGACCAGGTTTTCAAGGTAAACACCACTACTACCAATTCTAAATCATGTGTAGGGTAGTTTTGTTAATGTGGCTTTAACTGTCTCGAGGCATAAACCACCACTTTCCCATCTTGCATCAGTACATAACCTAGACCATTCCTAGAAGAATCACTGTACATAATATACTCTTTTCCTAGAGTTGGTTGTGTCAACACTGAAGCTTCAGTGAGCATCTTCTTTAACTGCTTAAAACTAGTTTGGCATCTATGATTCCATTCAAACTTTATACCTTTTAGTAATAACTTTGTAATTGTAGAAGCAATTACTAAAAATTCTTTGACAAAGCAGCGATAATAACTAGTTAAGACAAGAAAATTTCTGACTTCTGTCACATTCCGAGGTGGCTTCTAATTGACAATCACCTCAATTTTACTTTCTACCATTCAAGAAAAGTAGCAATTAGCGATGGAAAATTACCGACGGAAAATAAATCGTTGCAAAATATCAACGAAAACATAATTTTCGTCGGTAAAATTGATAGAAAAAATCTCGTTTAGCAGTGGTACTAATATCCGTCGCTAAATATGGAGGAAAATCATCCCAGTAAAATTTGTGACGGATTTTTCAAGAATTTACCATCCTCCTGCCACTGTCTTTCTCTCTCTAGAACATTTCTTCTCTTCACCTTGTTTACATTTCTGTTCAAATTTTTCCATTTCTCTACAAGCCTATGTTTCTTTATTATATTCTTTTTCCTTCAAATTTTACTTCCTGGAAACTCTTGTAATCGGTTAACTGTTGCATCTAGGGGTTTTTATTGAGAGGTTTTGTGATTTTAACTTTCCTTTTCTTTCTTGTTTTGATTTGGTGATGTGTTTCAGGGGAATCGAAGCTATAGAAGTGTTAAGCAAATAGTGAAGAGACTAAAGGAGGCTGCGGTCTCTTGTAGAGGCTCTAAGAGGTTGAAAAGATGGTTGGTTGTGCTCAAAGATGTTGAGAAATTTGTGGCTAGTTTTGTTGAACAAAAAAGGAAAAGTGTTTTAAAAAAAAATAATTTTATTTATCGATGGAATTTTACTTTCTGTCAGTAAAATGCTCAATATTTATCGATGAAAAATTTAGATATGTAGGTAAATTTACCTTCAGAATTTATCGATGTTAAATGTTATCAATCGTTGGTAAATTTACCTACGGATATTAGAACTGTAGGTAAATTTACCGACGATTAACATCATTTACCATCGGTAAATTTTGTCAGTAAATTTACTGACGGATGAATTCTTCCATCGGTAAATTTACCAAAATTCTTCCATTGGTAAATTTACCTACGGCTATTTTAACGATGTTGTATTTTGTTGGTAATTTCTGTCACTATTTTATATTACCGACGAAATATAAACGTTTTTTGTCAGTAATTTCCATCACTAAACGACCTTTTTCTTATGGTGAACCCTAATACCTTCTGAAGAGATGATATGCCCGAGTAAAGAAACTTCCTTCAACCAAAAGTCACATTTGCTTAATTTAAAAAATAACTACTTCTCTCTCAAATTTTGTAGCACAATTCTCAAGTACTGAGCATGTTCCTCTTCATTCTTCGAATAGACCAATATATCATCTATAAACACCACAACAAATTAGTCTACTAAAACCAAAACACCCTATTCATCAAATCTATAAAAGTAGCTGGTGTATTAGTTAGCCCAAAAGGCATCACCAAGAACTTATAATGGCTATATTGAGTCCTGGATGTGGAACATCTACATCTTTTACCTGAAGCTGGTAATAACCCGACTATAAATCAATCTTGGAGAAAACTCCTGGACCTTTCAACTGATCAAACAAATCTTATATTCTGCGCAATGGATACTTATTATTTACAATTATGTTATTCAACTGTCTATAGTCTATACATATTCGTAGGGTGCCATCTTTCTTCTTGACAAAAAGGACTGGAGCTCTTTATGGTAACGCACTAAGAAGATAAAACCCTAGTCTAAAAGTTCTTGTAACTGAGTCTTCAATTCTTTGAACTCCATAGGAGCCATTCTATAAGGTGACCTTGAAATAAGAGCAGCACAGGTACAATTTCAATAGACAATTCCACCTCCCTCTTAGGTGGCAAACGTAGTAACTCTTTTAGAAACACGTCAAAAAACTTATTTCCTACCAGTATTTTTGTAAGTTCACCTTCTCCCTTTTTGAATCAATTACTAAAGCCAAATACACCTCACAACCTTTTTTAAGAAGTTGACATGCTTGTATGACTAATATTACAATAGTTAAAGGACTAGAACAAATACCATGCACTTCTATTTATGAATCATTAGAATCTTTAAGAATAATTATTTTCAACCCATAATCAACTATAGCTTGGTTTTTGCACAACTAATCCATACCCAAGATCAAGTTAAATTCATAGAAGGCTAATTTTATCAAACCAGCAGCAAATTGTTTCATATGTATCATAACAGGAAATCTCTATACACTCTATTCACATATACGTTATGGCCCAATGGACTAGTAATATGTATATCATAGGCTAGTTGATATACTAATAACATCCTATCACACATTCCCCAAGTGAAAATGTATAAATGAGTGGAATCAGGATCTATCAATGCATTCACATTAAGATCAAAGAGATAGAAAATACCAGCTATTAACTTTGGGGTGTCCTATTCCTCACCCTGGTGGACATCTGCCTCTACCTCGTCCTCTAGATGCAATGTGTGTATTGGATGTCTCTCTACTCCCCTACGGTGCTCTACTCTATCCTGAGCTTAGTGGACAATTAACCATCAAATGATCTATACCCTTACATCTAAAACAAGCCCTAGTCAACCACCTACATCTGCCCAATGTCTCATAATACAGTGTGGGTACTTTGGTGGTCCATCTCCTTGTTTAGCTGAAAAGCCTCTACTAGTATTAAATGTTGTATCTCTAGCGTCTTCCTCTAATGGTTGGACTATAGATTGACCCTATTGGGGATGCACCTTGTAAGTCTCGATCTTTTTACCCAAAGATAAGCTACCTTTAGAGAAATTCCTCCTTTATGCCTTTTCTTACTTAGCTATCTCTTGCTTCTCTACTCTAATAGCTACTTCAACTAGCTAATAGTAGCTCATATATTATAGAGAAGTTACTGCCACTAAGTACTCTTTGATGGAATCATTCAATCCATCCTCAAAATGTCAACATCGAAATGCCTCTGGTAGAACAGGCTTTAGATCATACTTGTTGAGCTAGCTAAACTCCTTTTCATACTCAGCTATAGATAGGTTTCTTTGTCTCAAATTTAGAAACTACTTCCATTTAACTTCTTTATAAGCTTCTGTGGTATACTTCTTCTTGAACTCCTAGGTAAAGAACTCTCCCAAGTCAGAGCATTAGGTAGCTGAGGATGTAGTAGGATTAATTTCAACCAATCATAGGTAACCCTTTATAATAGAGAGATGGTACAGATAAACATTTCTTCAGGTAGACACTTGATCTCCTCTAAAACCCTCTGTGTCCGCTCTAACCAATATTCTACTTTATCATATTCTTCTAGACTTACACCCACAAATTCTTCTGCCCATGCTTTCTCAAAGCTTCTATGGTAGCTTTAGGCGCAGTCATTCTATCCATCAATCTCAACATATCATGGGACAACTTTAGAAACATCTTCCCAAGTATTTACGGTATTGGTATTTCACCCTTTGGAGGCTCAGGGGGACCCGAAACTGATTGATCTCTCCCCACCAAATTATCAGTTGACTCTTCAACATCTTTTTGAGGTCTGTACATCTCTACTATCTATAAAAAAACAGGGACATTTGCATTAGGCCAACATAAAAAACCAAACCATATAATACATCACTAGACTCTTATTAGCCAGAATCGCCTAATTCATGTCTCTAATACCAAAAAATGTAACACCGCCTATCCAGAACGTACAACCACTTATATGCTTGGCACCCAAATTCCTAAACATACATTCATAGCATACAATTCTATTTATTTAAGGGATTGTCATCACTCATTTGTCTACTTAGTGTTGTATATATACATATAACAAAATTCCATATCCATTAACATTATCATTTAAAAGTATTATTACATCATTACGTTTATATGATGATCCAAAAGAGATATTACACAACTTAAATTCTTAATTACAAACTGTTAAGAAACTACAATTCCCTTCATTACATATACAACTATTC
>JAOQMP010096158.1:0-15699 GCA_027563575.1 Erythroxylum pedicellare
TCGCATTTGTTTAGGCCCACTTTCGCTTCGTTTGGCTTTGATTGTAATCCGTTCTTTTGTTTTTGTCCGTTCTGTTGTTTTGCTTTCCGTTTCCGTCTTCCGTTTTTCAGGTTGGGGTCCGGTCTGGGTTCGGTTCCGGAATCGGGTCCCAATATTTATGGTATTAGAGCGAGTTGGGCTCCAGAAACAGGGTCCAACATTAACATCATGTTGCATAATCATCATAATCACAAATAACAAACAGTAGTGGAGGACTGATGAATGACCCTATAACAATCCCCTTACCCATAGACTATAGCCGTGGGGGCTCTCTTTTTCCACATAAGTCACTTGGTCCAATGTAATGGATTGTCGTCCGAGAGCCACACTCAACCAAAACGCCACAACCTCACTATGATATGATTGCTATCTGAGAGCAAGCTAGACCGAACTGCCACAATCATGTTACCTCTTATGTACCATATATCAGTTGGCATCTAAGAGTAAGCTTGACTGAATTGCCCCAACCACATCATGCCTCAGTCAATAGATCCAATACTAACCCTAAATCTATACCTAACTAATTAACTCATTGTGTGCACAACCTAGTGACACTCACTAAGTAACTCATACTATAACAATCCTCCACATCATCACATATCAAAACAAACACAACATTGCACAACAAAATACATATACATGTGTCAATCCAGATGTATGAATGTCATGTGTGCATATGATCATGATGGTGATTTCCATGATGAATATGAAAATGAATTCTAATGCATACTCATAACTATAAGTATTAACTTATGGGTAGAATAGGCTCCTTCACACCGAACCTAATGTCTCAAAGTGGAGGGTTTTACTCTTGATTGATCTATAAAAAGAAAACTAGGAATGAACATTAGTATTTAAAACCTAAAGTAATTTTAGATACCTCGATAATAAGACCATGAATCAATATTAAAGAGCTTTATTTCTATTTAAAAATGACAATGTCATGTCTTACGAGGAGCTTACTGAAAATTTGACAAAGTTTTCCCTATAAAACGGGTATCCCCTTTCCAAAAGAAAGGTCATTCCTACAATGAAAAAATATTTCCATAACCACTAGTAATCATAGCTCAATTTGGGCCTCCAAACTACATGCCCATGCCTAATTGAGTCCATATTTATATCACAAAATCTAAAATGATCCAATTCACAATTCAAATATACCAATTTCTAATCGATACACCCTCATTTATACTCAATACTTCAATATATTTTTAATTCTAATCACCAACTGCTCAATTTAATCAATTTCAAGCGTTTATATAAGAACAAAATCCTTTTTAAATTTTTATCTCACAAAATATGAATAATTTCAATGCTTTTCTTTCTTGAAAATTGATCTACATAATAATTAGGAAATTTAAATTATTTCTGACAATTTCTGGGCTGGTTAAAAAATCACCACGGTCACCAAAGTGTGGGGTACACACGCTGGTGTCAGTGGGGTGGTGACCTTGACCACCCACCCAAAAATGAAGAGCTCACCTCTGGGAATCCAATGGCACTGGTCTTGTGTTGAAACTCCTTCCGATTTCCAATAATTGAAGGATTAAAGCTCATAGGTGACCCATTTCTGTTTACTGGTAAAATGGACTGATTTGTGTCGAGTTTCCCTCCTTTCTTACATTTTTAGGGACGTTAGATTTGATGGTAGTGTTAGTTTTGCCCAAAAATGACTAAAATAGGAGATCGGTGACTTACCTAAAAGAACCAAAACTTCCAGTCATGATTCCTCCAAGTTTGGTCATTTTTTGAAGAAACAAGTCTGTGGGTTTCGTAGAATGTCCCAAAAGATTTTTGTAGAGCCCTTGACTGCCAAAAATGGTTGTTGGATGGTGAAGACGTGAGTTTCAGAAGTTTAGAGTGAATAGTAACCTATAAGGAAAAAAGTTTAAGAGAGAAATGAACCTGAGCTTTCTTAAGCCCAACTTATACTTTATAAGCCTTTTTCGTTACTGGTCCATTACAAGTAATTAAACAAAATTTTGGACAGTTACATTCTCTCCTCTTTATAAAAATATTCGTCCTCACATTTTAAATCTTACCTCATTGTTGAACTGGATGTAGGTATTGACTCTGCATATCCAACTTCGTCTCCCACATACAGTCATCCACCATATGATTACTCCATAACACTTTCACCATTAGTATCTCTCTCGATCTCAGTTGATGAATATGATAATCTACTATGGCAACAAGTTGTTCTTCATATGTCAAATCACCATCAATCTCCACATTATATGGATAAAGGATATGAGAAGGATATAAAATATACTTTCTCAACATTGACGCATGAAATACGGGATGGACTCTAGTCAAGTTAGGCAGTAACACTAACCTTTATTCCATTTCACCCACTTTAGATTCAATCTCAAAAGGACTTATATACCTTGGAACTAGTTTACCTTTCTTACCAAACCTCGTCACTCCTTCTATTGGTGATATTTTCAAAACTACCATGTTACCTACTGAGAATCTAACATCTTTCCTCTTTGGATCCGTGTAACTCTTTTGTCTACTGAAATTTGTTTTCAATCTTTACTGAATGACAGTAATCCTTTCGAAAGTGACTTGTACTAACTTAGGTCCTATTAATTGTCATTCACCAATTTTCCAACATAGAGGTGATCTGCATTTTCTTCCATACAAAGCTTCATAGGGAGCCATTTCAATACTAACATGATAACTATTGTTATAGGCAAATTAAATCATGGAAAATGCAAATCCTAATGACAACCAAAACCAACAACGCACATCCTAAGCATATCCTCTAAAGTCTGAATAGTTCTCTCAAACTGACCATCCGCCTGAAGGTAAAAAGCAGTGCTAAAGTCTTATCTTGTACCTAAAGCTTTTTGTAACTCTCGCCAAAAAACTGATTTAAATTTAAAATCCCTATCAGAAATTAAAGATTGTGGTACCACACGTAAACACACAATTTTATTCACATATAGCCTGGCTAACTTATCAGTAGAATAAGTCTTCTTGATAGGTAAGAAGTATGCAAACTTTGTTAATCTATCTTCAATCACCCATATAGCATTATATCCAGTATTAGTACCAGGTAATGCAGTCACAAAATCCATAATAATCATATCCCATTTCCACTCAGGAATGGAGAGTTGTTGCAATAATCCAAAAGGTCTTTAGTGCTCAAACTTTAGTTACTGACATGTTAGGCACCTAAACACAAATTCCCCAATATCCTTTTTCATCCCACTCGATCAATATGTGCCTTTGAGATCATGATACATCTTGGTAGAGCCTGGGTGAACGCTATAACCTGTAAAGTGTACCTCCTCCATAATTTCCTTTCTTAGGTCATCAACATCTGGTACATATACTCTACTCATCCTCATAATACCATCACTATCCATAATAAAATCCTTAGCTCGATCCTCTTGAATCTCTTCAACTATCTTATATAATTAAGGGTCTTTGGACTGAGCAGCTTTGACTTTCTTGAAAAACATCAATCTAATTTAAATTGTGTTAACAAGTATCCCGAACTTGATATCTTCGATTATAATCCTTAGTCAATTAACTTGTGTAACTCTTTAATTAAGGTTTTCCTTATAGAGTTGGTGTGAGAAAGACTACTAGATGCTTTTTTTCTTAGAGCATCACAACTATATTAGCTTTACCTAGGTGATACAAAATGGAACAATCATAATCTTTCAAAAACGCATCTTTATTGCCTCAGGTTTAGATCCTTTGTTGAAAAATGTATTTCAAACTTTTATGATTAGTATAGATCTCACAAGTCATACCATATAGATAATATCTTCGAATCTTAAGTGCAAACACCACAGCTGCCATTTCCAAGTCACAAGTAAGATAGTTATGTTTATGCTTCTTTAGTTATTGGGAGGCATAAGCCATTACTAATCCGTGTTGCAGAAGCATATAACCCAAACTAACCCTAGAAGCATCACAATACACTTTAAATCTACGCAACCTTAAAGGTAAGATCAAAATTGGAGCTGATGTTAAGTTCTCCTTAAGCTACTGGAAACTATCCTCACATGCCTCTAACCAAACAAATTTAGAATTCTTTTGAGTTAACTTAGTCAGAGGTATAGCTACTCGAGAGAAATCTTGGACAAATCTCTAATAATAGCCTACTAAGCCGAAGAAACTCCGAACCTCAGTAACAGTAGTAGGTTTTTGCCTTTCTGTGATAGCTTCAATCTTTTTAGGATCCACTTGAATGCCATCTTTAGATACCACATGTCCCAAAAAGACTACATGATTAACCAAAATTTACACTTACAAAATTTAGCATACAACTGATGCTCCCTTAATGTGCAAAACCATTCTTAGATGTATTGCATGTTCTTCTTCACTTTTAGAATATGCCAAAATGTCGTCAATGAATATAATGGCAATCCTATCTAGAAAATATCTAAACACCCTATTCACCAAATCTATAAAGACTGCAAGAGCATTAGTTAACCCAAAGGACATCACCAAAAATTCATAATGATCGTACCTAAAACAAAAACTAGTTTTTGATATATCTTCTCCTCTGATCCTCAATTGATGATAATCATATCTAAAATCAAACTTAGAGAAACATTTGGCCCTTTGAAGTTGATCAAACAAATCATCGATTCTTGGAAGTGGATAATTATTCTTTGTCATCACTTTACTTAATTCCCTGTAATCAATACAAAGTCGGAAGCTACCTTCCTTCTTCTTTACGAATAATACTCATGCATCATATGGAGAAGTACTAGGTCTGATATATCCCCTATCTAGTAATTCTTGTAATTGCTTCTTAAGCTCCTTTAACTCCACATGAGCTATCTGATAAGGTAGAATCGAGATAGACACTACATCAATGTAGAATTCAATCTCCCTCTTTGGTGGCAAATCTGACAACTCTTCATGCAATATGGTAGGAAATTCACATACAATTGGGATATCATCAACTGAACCTCTCTGTGTTAAAGTATCCCTCACTAAGGCCAAATACCCTTGACAACCTCATCAAAGCATCTTTTTGACAGTAATGGTAGATATAAAGTTTTGAGAAACTTCCCCTTTATCACCTCTAAACCAAAGTTTAACATCATCAAGAATCTTAAAAATCACCAACTTCTCTGGACAATCCAAGGTAGCAAAGTGGTGTGACAACTAATCCATACCCAAAATTACATCAAAATCTATCAAATCTAAAATACTAAATTAGAGACTAATTCTCTACCCTCGATCGACACCAGACAAGAAGTGAAAATAATATTTGTATTTAGGGATTCACCCAAAGGGGTGGCTACTGATAAAGGAGTTACTAATGTAGTTGCTTGCTAACCAATCCTTGACGTAAACACAGGGGATAAAAATGAATAGGTAGCACCTGGTTCAAATAAAATTCTAGCATCATTATAACAAACAGATAAAGTACCTGCTACAATTGCATTAAAGGTCTAAGCCTCTTAAGGGGTGAGGGTGAACACCCATGCCTGTCCTTCCTCTGACTACTAAGAGGTCAAAGCCTGCCCAAAATTTCTAGTACTAGACCTACCCCTAGTTTGGAATCTACCTCCAAACCTACCTCTTAATCCATGACCCTGCTAGCCCACAATATGAGATTCACTTCGATACTGCACTTGATGTTAAAGCTAAACCTGATGTACTGTTTGTACCATAGTAGCAGAGGAACCTTGAGAAAACTATCTTTGAAATCTAGAGTTAGGGCACTCTTTAGTAAAATGTCTAATCTGACCACATCGAAAGCAAGCATCTGGAGGAATATGAAAAGGTCCCTAGTGGACTCTACCACAATTCTGACAAGCAGTGCTTCTAGAGCGAGAACTACTATATCTACAGCTCCCACTGCGACTGCTACCATTACCCACTCTAGGCTCAAATCTAGTTGATCTTGCTAGATCCCTATGACCATGACTATTTTTCTTATGCCCACGTGGACCATGACTTCGTTGAGACTGTCCATGTTGCTCTCCACTTACACCTGTCTGCAGCATCGGTAATGGTGAACAATAACTTTCAGCCCCAAAACCACTAGTCTAGTTAGGATCAAGAATGGTTCCCTGCATGATGTGTCACCTCTCCATCTCTCTAGCCTCATCTATGGCACCCTCTAAAGTCTGACCCTTTGAACGAAGTCCTACAGATGTGGGACCCAAACTGATAATGTAAAGTCCTATTATCCATCTCTGATCAGTCATATACTCTGCGTATCTCACCAACTGATAAAACTTGGTATTATACTCCTCAACTGACTTATCACCTCTTCTATGGTGTAACAATGTCCATCTATAAGAATCTCTATGTGATGGTGGACAAAATCGTCTTATGAATCTCTATTTAAACTCCTCCTAAGACAAGGTACTCATAATTGGCTGAATAGCCTGGATAAACCAATCCAATGCATCCGTCTAAACTGATAATTCAACAATGTGAATCCTTTGTGAATCTGTTATAGGCCATTCTAGTCCAAGACTCGATACCATTAAGAAAGTCTATGGCATCCCCTGTACCATCAAAAGTAATCATACCAATCTTGAAATAATGTAAGATAGCTTTTGCATCTGCCATACCCTGGTCTCTATTTTGAGCGATCTGTTACATTAAAGGGATGGTTTAATTTAGAGCAACTACAGTATTTTGTACCCTGCAATATTCACTGCTAGAGTAGCTACATCTACATTCTGCACTGTTGCCTCACCACAAGCTTGAAAGTTTGGCTATCACGCAGTGACTCTAGGCCTACCCATGTGCTCACCTACCTAGGTGGCGATGGAGCCCTAACCTCTTCAAGAATCAATTCTCTATCCATTACGCCATCTACCTCATGAGTTCGTGTTGAAGTTATTTTCCTCCTTATGACCAAAGAATAAGAAAGTAATTAGATATAATAAAAGTTTTAGCATGACTAGGAAAAGATGGAAGTGAAGTAATGCCGCAATAGTTCAAAGAGAAATTTGACTCAATTCTGATCAACCTGGAAACTCAAATTTAAACCTAGAGCTCTTATAGCAATTTTGTCACTACTGTAACCTTGGATCGTGACTGGCACCAAAGAAGCAATAACTCAAGGCTTACTGGAACCTTAGTAAGCCTAAAATACCTTTTAAACTCCATATGTATAATAAAAATGAAATTTCAAAATGGTCAAACTCATAATTGTAATAATCAAACATTTCTAACAATATAACATATTCAATTTGTTACAACATTGTAATAGTTAAAATAAGTGAACTCTAACATATTATAGTTAAAATAAGGAAGAAGACTAACGAAGTACCCTGTTAAAAGAGATTTGAAAGAAGATCCTGAAAAATAGTTAAGGGGAGTCAAACCTCACTGAGTGTATTAATACCATGGTTATGTTATGCACTCCTTAGGATTTCAAATGATACATATGTATATGTATTACATCCATAAATGCAGCTTCATAACATAATGATTTTGTTCATAAACATATATGCATTTCCCATATTAACATCATGTCACATAATCATCACAATAATAAATAACAAAGAGTAGTAGAGGACTGACAAATGACCTTATAACATTCCCCTTACCCATAAACTATAGTCGTAGGGGTGCTCTTGTTCCACACGGGTCACTTGGTCCAATGTAGGGGACTGTCGTTTGAGAGCCACACTCAACCAAACCACCACAATTTTACTACGACATGATTGTCGTCTGAGAGCAAGCTTGACCGAACCGCCACAATCACTTTACTTTTTATATACCATATATCGATTGGCGTCCAAGAGCAAGCTCGACTGAACCTCCCAAACCATTTCATATCTCAATCAATAGAACCAATACTAACCCCAAATCTATACCTGAATAATTGACTCACTGTGCGCACAACCTAGTGACACCTAGTCGGGTTGTCAAAGCCCCAAAAATAATATCGATTCTCCAAATTTTTGTAGTAGTCGTGGAACCAGGTCGAATCTCTAGAGAATTGAACACTAATTTCTTAATTTCAAGTAACGAAATTAAATGGTAGGGGCATTGATTAAATAACTGATTAAAATTAAGATTACTAAACTCCGTTTTAAGGGAAAGATCTCATCTAATTGTAACATTGATCATTGGTTTAAAAAGAATATTTTCACGATTTAAGTAGTTAATCTGAAACATATTAGCATAGCCATAATAAGTCTCAAATTTTCCTATATTAATTGGTTCAAACCTAACATCCAAACCAAAACTTATCATCTATTAACTGAGTGTGATAGCATTCCATATCAAATAAATGATAGCAACATGCTCCGTGAAAAAGACTAAACCCTAAATTAAATAATCAAAATAGTTGTAACTATTTAGTTTAGTTTTCTTATCTATCATAAGTTACATATGAAAATTCATAAATAACCTATTTGCTACTTGTAACATTCTTTCATGACAATTACGGATAATTGAATTCTTAGATAGCGATATAATAATCAATATTAAATTAAATTGTCAGATTAATCAAATATCAATCATTGATGAAATATGAGAACTTAAAACAAGAAATACTTAAATTAAAATATGAATAAAAGTTTATAACACAAAACCTCACAACTTTACAATTAGAGTATTGAATACCCTTAAATCAGAATGATGAGTTTAGCCACACATAGATGTCGCTCCAATAATATAAATAGAAGAAAGACTAAGAATTGCTAAAAATGTAGAAAGAGAGAACCTTTTTCTATTGTGAGAAATGTCCCTTTTACAGGGTTTTCTAATCTAATCCTAATCTAATTTTCTAATCTAATCCTAATCTAGCTCTAACTTGTAAAGATGTCGATCTAAAATGAATTCAAAATAAAACTCCTTCATGATAAGGATAATGTGAAGTCTTTAAATCAAATTCCAACTCTTCGAATGCTCAGCCTTATCCACTGCATTAATCTCTTCATCTTATCCAAAATTTGTCATTATCATCAAAAGAGTCCTAATACAATACAATCTCCACTTTTCATCTCCTAAAACAAAACAAACATTAATTTTCATATTTTGAGCACCAAATTAAATCTAAAACAAAGGAGATAATATCAAATAATATGTCAAAATAAGATGTTATCAAATTCCCCCACACTAGACTCATGCTTGTCCCCAAGCATATATCAATTTAATACATTAATCATCTTCATAACAACCTCTCATCTCCCTTCATGTCATCCAAAAACATCTAAAAGTTAATTCACATTTAAGGGTTTAGATAAAATAACGATCCAGATAATAAGCACTCATAGGACGTATTGTTAAAACATAACATCTTATTAATTCCATCAAAATCAAATGAATAAGACTTAACACCCTCACAAGGATTTCACTCTATACACTTATAGTGTTTCGGGTTTCATTAAGCTCTCAAATCAAAATATAGTAAGTTATTTCCAGAAGGTTGCTCAAGAATCATATCTCTAGCACTAAATAATAATGAATCTAATGCATAAATCAAAGGGACTTAATAATGGTTGTATCGTGTCTTAGGTAAGGTATGACAAAGGAACTTTTTAGCTAAATAAATTGAAGGGAAACATACAAACTTATCCATACAAGTTTCAACTTAAATTAAAATTCACTTGGTTAAAGTGGCATCTCTTTCAATCACTTTATCTTATCTTATCTTTTTTTCTTTTTCTTTCTTTTTTTAAACAAAAAATATCAAAGATGAGATTTTCTTTTTCTTATTTTTTTATACTTCTCCTCCATTCTATAAAAAATCAAAACAATGTAACTTGAATCATCTAATTTAATTTTCACACAATTAGTCAAAATCCTATGCAATAAGCTCAATACAATTCCTTCAATTTAATAGTTAAAAATTATTAAGGATATCAATAACAAAAAAGGTAAATTCGGCTTATGGCAAGGTTATTATGCAAGAAAGAAAGGCTAAGGCTCAAATTGGCTTTCTAAGGATAAAAAGTGAGGTCGGTTTGTTTAGGTCCCCAAAATGTTTATCCTAAATGCCCTCATCATCTTTATACACAAATTCATAAAAAATGTGTTCCTAACATATATTCAAAAGCAAGTTCTAGCATAGACAAGCTATGTTTGATGACACAACAAACGATATATATAAGCACACATGTGATGAATGCTTTTAGGCTCAAAGCTCACATAGGTGCAAAAATTACCTCAAGTCTTGCACACTTTCATTCAACAAAATCATTGAGATACTTGAAAAAATTTAATGAAAATGTTAATCATGCTTGTCTCTCTCATACATTAGATCTTAAGCCAAAAAATGTGTCCTAAATCAAGAATTATTTGTGAAAAACGATAAAAAAATTATGAAGCTATCATGAGGAATCATTAATATATGAATCAACATATCATGAGTCCAAACGAAATCACAAAGTTCATCATAATATAAACATTTGCTCCCCTATACCTAAATCATACATTGTCCCTAATGTATACATAAGATACTTACAACTCAATAAAGATAATCAAAGAAAATAAATAATAGAGGACTCCCCTGAGATGTGAGCATTTGAAAGAGTTTGTACTATGGTGTTGGAGTGTATGAAGGTACAACCCCCAAGAATTGAAATAGAGCATCCAAAATTTTCTCCATTTTCTCCATTTTGTGTTCCAATCTATCTAGCCGAGAATGATAATCCTATTGGATTGGCAGAGCCAGAAGATATAAAGTTGGGCAAATGGTATTATGCTGTCGTTGTCCTGATGATGAACCTCTCTCAATGCGATCATGAAATGTTCTCTATTGTCTTTCAATGACACCCATCCTGCTTAAACAAATTCTATCCAAAGGTTCCATCTCATAGGCTATATGCATATCGATGTCAATCAAATGAAGAAAATTCAAATTAATACCCAAATGAGTGATAAGAGAACTAAGACATAAATGTTTGTTTGAAGATAAAACAATGTTAAATTGCATTGCCAACCAAGCACCTAAATTGACAGGCACTTTATTCACCATACACTAAATAAAGAACAATTCAACCTTAGTAAATGTACATGTACATGCTGTAGCCTTTCGACCGGAATAACTAAAGGCTAAGAAGCGCTGCATATAAATCCACTCCATTTATTGATATCACTACCCTTACATTGACTGGGATTACAAGGAAAAGGATCAGAATACATTGTTTTCCATGCTTGAAAAGAGTTCAACTCATTATAGTCCATGACAAATTCTTTATAAAGAGTCAAGTTAGCATAATCTTCATCTATTAATCCTAAGGCTATTTGAACTCAATGACACTCTATTTGAATTCAACTCCCATTAATCTATATTGAATCACATTAGGACTGCGTAAAGTAAATTTGTCCAGTTTTGTCAAATTTAAAAGTAGTGTATAACTCCCTAGTTAATTCAATAAACACAGGATAACTAATTAATGTAAAGTACTACCAACTCATATCGATAAGCATAATTTTCCTCAATATCCAATTCTTCTAGGGAAGGGTAGTGTATATACTTACCCACAACAATTTGTTGAGTTTTAATATCAGCGTATCGTTGTTTTCGCTCTTTGGTGTTGAAATTGAGACATCCTCGTAAATCTAACTCATCAGGTGGTATAACCAAAGTATTTTTCGCAATCCACACACTCTTCCTTTTGATATCGACTTTAGAGCTTTCAGCCAATTTGGCATTCATTGGTGAATTGCCTTTTGCTACGGTCTTGTTTGTAGCCTTAGAATGCCCCATGACACTAAACAAGATAAAAAAAAATTATGTAAAAAAGAATAAAATAAATAACAAAAATATTAAAATCAACTGAATAACAATTAAAATTAAACTAAAAGAAAGATAAACAGACAGTAATTACTAAGAATGAAAATAAAATAAAAGAATAGAATAATTAAAAATAGTAAAAATAAAACTTAATAAAAATAAAATTACAATAAATGGGATGAGGGTGCGGTTGCGTAGTCTAAAGAGTAGCAAATGTTGGTGATGGTTGCAGCGTGGGTGTGGTGAGGCTTATGGTGTTATGATTGTGGCTTGGGCGTCGGTGTTGGGTTACTTGGGTAGGTGAAGGGTTGGTGTTGTGGTCTTATGGAAGACTACTGCTGAGGGGTTTCTGTTGGTGTGTTGTGGAGAGGATGGTTACTGTGTGGCTTGGAAATGGTGTTGTGGAGAGTGCGACGTGGAGTGGGTCTATGTGGATGTGCGGTGTTACTGGATGGGAGGGAGGGTTTGTCAGTGTGTGTGGGAGGTTTGTGTTAGAGGAGACCTGTGTGTTGAGTGAGTGTGTGTCTTACGTGCTACTGTTTCTGGTTGCAGCGTTGAGTGCTGCGTGGTTGAGTTTTGTTTAATGGTCTTTTCCCACAAAACACGAAACAAGCAGATTAGGGTTTTTTAATGAAAAACAATAATTAAGTAAATAACACAATTAATTAAATGAGAAAATAAAATAAAATAAAATTTTTATTTTTAATTATTTTTATTTTATTTAATGTTAGGGTATCCATTCTAGAACACTAAATCACATAAAGATCTCGCCTTATGTGATTTAGTGTTCCTAAATGAGGATATTAAAATTCTAGATGATTAAATCTCATAAGGCAAGGGTATCCATTCTAGAACACTAAATCACATAAAGATCTCGCCTTATGTGATTTAGTGTTCCTGAATGAGGATATTAAAATTCCAGATATCTCGCTTTATGTGATTTAGTGTTCCTGAACGAGGATATTAAAATTCCAGATGATTAAATCTCATAAGGCGAGTCGCCTTATGAGATTTAGTCAATCACATAAGGCGAGATCTTTATGTGATTTAGTGACTAAATCTCATAAGGCGACTTGCGCCTTATGAGATTTAGTTAATCACATAAGGTGAGATCTTTATGTGATTAGTGACTAAATCTCATAAGGCGACTCGCCTTATGAGATCTAGTAGTCTGGATTTTTTTTTAATAACCTATGTTTCAAAAACAAACAAATGCATCCTAGAAAGAACTAAACCAAAATAAAATAACACTATCATATTTTGGGTTGCCTCCTAAAAAGCGCAATTATTTAACGTCTTTATGCTTGACAGGGCTAGTTCTTCTCAAACTTCTTCATATGATGGAAGTTCCAAATCAATGTTCACCGCCTTGGAAACTGTAATCTCCTCATATAATGGTTTCAATCTATGTCTATTAACCTTAAAAATCTTTCCGGTCTCTAAACTTTTTATTTCTATTACACCATGAGAAAAGAATTTAGCAATAACAAATGGACCAAACCCTCTAGAACGTAACTTACCTGTCATCAGCTTTAATTGAGAATTATACAATAACACTTTCTGTCCCACCTCAAATTGTTTACTTAAGATCATATTATCGTGGAACAACTTGGTTTTCTTTTTGTAAATTTTCAAATTTTCGTAAGCATCCAACCTTATTTCCTTTAGCTCTTGTAGTTGCAAATTCCTTTCTTCTCCACCTTTTGCCAAATCTATGTTACAACATTGCAATGCCTAATAAGCTTTATGTTCAATTTCCACCAGTAGATGACGAACTTTACCGAAAACCAGTCGATAAGGAGACATTTCTATCGGTGTCTTGTAAGTTGTACGATATGCCCATAGAGCATCATCCAGTCGTAAACTCCAATCCTTTCGACTAGGATTCATAGTCTTTTCTAAGATGGATTTCACCTCTTTATTTGATACTTCTATTTGTCCATTCGTTTGCGAATGGTAGGTAATGGCTAATTGATGATGTACTCCATACTTTCTAAATGACGTTGCCACAACTTTATTGCAAAAATGAATTCCTTGATCACTAATGATGGCATGTGGGATTCCAAATGTATTAAAAATGTTAGCTTTTATAAACACTATAATAGTTGCAGAATCGTCAGTTCTAATGGCTTTTGCTACCACCCATTTGGAAACGTAATCAACAGCCAAAAGTATGTTAGAAAATCCACAAGATAAAGGGAAGGGACCTATAAAATCAATAACTCATACATCAAATATTTCAACTATAAGAATTGGGGTTTGATGCATTTCATTTCGATGAGATAACGTGCCTGCCTTTTGACATTTGTCACAACTCTTACAGAACATATAAGCATCTTTAAATAAAGTCTCCCAATATAATCCACTATCCAAAATTTTCTTAGCAGTTCTTTTAAGGCCAAAGTGACCTCCATATGCATATTTGTGATAAAAAGCTAAGACAGAATTCTGTTCATTTCTGACACAAAACGTCTTATAATTTGATCAGGGCAGAACTTCCTTAAGAATGGTTCATCCCACACATAATACTTTGCCTCATTTCTTATCTTTTCCTTCCTCGACTTACTAATGTAATAAGGTAAAGTTCTAGTAACCAAATAATTTACCAAGTCAGCGTACCATGGAAACATATCTTTCGTTTGAAATAGTTGCTCATTAGGAAAAGTTTCGGAAATAAGTAAAATATCTTCATCTCTTACTAATATGCTTAAGTGATTTGCTACTAAAATTTCTGCACCTTTTAGATCCTTTATTGTCAAATCAAACTCTTGAAGTAGCAGAATCCATCGTATTAGCCTCATTTTGGACTCTTTCTTTGCCAGAAGATATTTCAATGCTATATGATTAGAGTAAACAATAACTTTAGATCCAAACAAATAATATCTAAATTTATCTAAAGCAAAAACAATTACTAAAAGCTCTTTCTCAGTTGTAGGATAATTGCACTACGCAACGTCCAATATTCTAGAAGCATAGAAGATAACGTGACTTCTTGTCTCAATCCTTTGGCCTAAAACAGCTCCCACTTCATAGTTGCTAGCATCGCACATGATCTCGAACAGAAGATGCCAATTTGGTGGCTGAATAATAGGTGTACTTGTTAGTGGTGCCTTGAGTTTGTTAAAAGCTTCCTTGCAGTCCTTCCCAAAGTTAAATGGAATGTCTTTTTTTAGCAACTTTGATAAAGGAATTGCAATCTTGGAAAAATCTTTAATGAACTTGTGGTAAAATCGTACATATCCTAGAAAAGATCGAAATTCCCTAACATTTGTAAGGTAAGGTAAGTTCACAATTAAGTCCACTTTAGTTTTATCAACTTCTATGCCCCTGGATGAAATCACCTGCCGTAAAACAATGCCTTAATCTACCATAAAGTGACATTTTTCCTAATTTAAGACCAAACTTGTCTCAATGCATCATTTAAGAACCTTAGATAAATGATTTAAACAATTATAAAATGAATCTCCATAAACAGTGAAATCATCCATGAATACTTCAATACAATTTTCAATATACTCAAAAAATATACTCTTTATGCATCTTTGGAACATACCTGGAGCATTATAGAGTCCGAATGACATTCACCTAAAAGCATACGTTCCAAAGGGACATGTGAATGTAGTCTTTTCTTGATCCTCTTGAGAAATTGCTATTTAATAGTAACCTGAAAAACCATCCAAAAAACATAAACATGATTTATCAGTAATTCATTCTAACATTTGATCCACAAAAGGTAACAAAAAATGGTCTTTTCTAGTAGCTAAATTAAGTTTTCTAAAGTCTATGCACATTTGCCAGCCATTCTGTACCCTCATTGGTACCAATTCATCATTTTGGTTTGTATCACGGTCATACCTTGGGCACAACATGCACTGGACTTACACATTCTGTTGAACCCGAACTTTTCTTGGAAGTTAGAACTATTAAATGAGAAGTTGTTAGTGATTAGTTATGAGTAAAGAAAAATGAGA
>JAOQMP010096215.1:0-15686 GCA_027563575.1 Erythroxylum pedicellare
AGTTTCTATTGCTTTTAATTGGCTTCATATCTTGATTTTGGTTACAAATCTTTGTGTTTTGATTTAAACGTGAGATATAATTTTTCACATGTAAGTACCACTGCAAAAAACTCCTTAGTAGTCGTGTAGTTCAACTGTCCTCCCGTCAAGGTATTTCTAGCATAGTAAATTGCATGTAGCCTCTTCTCCTTCCACTGTCTGAGTACACAACCAATGGCATGAGCGCTTGCGGCTTACATGATCTCCGAGGGAAGTGACCAATTCAACAATGTCAAAATAGATGTTGTTGTAAGTGCCTTATTTAACATGTTAAAAGCATCTAAACAATCATCATCAAATATAAAAGACACATCTTTAACTAACAACTGAGTCAAGGGTCTAGCAATAAGAGAAAAGTCCTTGATGAACCGTCTATAGAACCCTGCATAACTAAGGAATGCTCGAATGCCCTTGATATTGGTAGGAGGTGGTAGCTTTTCAATCACTTTAGTCTTAGCTTGATCTACCTCGATCCCCATACATGAGATCTTATGGACCAAAATAACTCCCTCTTGGAACATGAAATGACACTTCTCTTAATTCAAAACTAAATGAGGCTCCTCGCATCTTTGTAACACTCAATCTAAATTAAACAAGAAATGATCAAAAGAGTCTCTAAAAATAGAAAAGTCATCGATAAATACCTTCATGAAGTCTTCATTCATATCTGCAAAGATGGCCATCATGCACATTTGGAATGTGGCTAGTGCATTGCATAGACCAAAAGGCACCATCCTATAAGAAAAATTCCCATAAGGACAAGTGAAAGTAATCTTCTTTTGGTCCTATGGGTATATTAACACCTGATTGTACCCTAAACATCCATCAAGAAAATAATAAAAAGCATGGACAACCACCCTCTTAATCATATGGTCCACAAAAGGAAATAGGAAATGGCCTTTCTTAATGTCCAAATTGAGCTTCCTATAGTTAATGCACCCTCTCCAAACTGTGATGGACCTAGTGGAAATCTTTTCACCTTTTTCATTCTCCATCATTGTCATATCTTCCTTCTTAGGCACACATTGCACCGAACTCACCCACTCGCTATATGAAATTGGGTATATAATGCCCGCATCTAAAATCTTCACCACTTCCTTCTTCATAACCTCTTGCATGTTTGGATTTAACCTTCTTTGCCTCTCTCTCACTGTCTTGCATCTTTCTTCAAGATTAATCCTATACATCATCACATTGGGGCTAATCCCCCTAATATTAGAAATTTGCCACTCTATAGCTCTCATCCTCTTCTTAATGGTCTCTACCACATTCTCTTCTTGCTCAAAATCCAATTCGTTGGAAATGATGATGGCTAGGGTATGGTCCTTACCTAGAAATGTGTATCTCAGGTGGGAAGGTAAGGGTTTTAGTTCTACAACGGGTGGCTTTATAATGGGGGGTGGTGTGGGTGCATCCATTCTATCTAACTTCTCTTGCTCACCCTCCTCACATAATTCCACTTTGCTCACACTCTCATCCCTATACACTTTAATAACTTCCTCAACTTCCCCTTAAACTTCTTTCTCACAATCATCCACAATATTAATCTTCATACATACACTTCCATCCACCAGTTTCTTCAAAGATTTAGTCATATTGAATTCAACCTGCTCATCAACAATTCTCAAAACTAGTTTTCCTTCATGCACATCAACTAATGCCCTACTGGTATTCATAAAGGACCCTCCTAAAATCAAAGGACAATTCCTATCTTCTTCAAAATCTAACATAATAAAATCAATAGGAATTATAAATTTATCCACTTTTATCAGAACAACTTCTTCTAGCCCAAATGGCCTCTTGATGGATTGATCTATAAGTTGGATAACCATGAATGTTGGCTTGATGTCCCTTGGCACCAATTTACCAAAAATAGACAAAGACATCAAGTTAATACTTGTGCCTAAATCACATAAGCATTTAGAAAATTCAAAATTACCAACAACACAGAATAGTAAAACTCCCTGGATTTTGTAGTTTTCAAGGAATTGTGCTTTTGATGATTAAACTACAATTCTCCATCAAAGTCACCGTTTGATTATCCTCCCAAGTGCATTTTTGTGTCAATATGTCCTTAAAAAACTTCGTTTACTTGGGCATATGCTCCAATGCCTCCAGTAAAGACAAATTAATATGAAGCTTTTTCAACTTCTCTAAGAATTTGGAGAATTGAGTGTCTACTTGGTGTTGTCTCACCCTTTGCAGATGTAGAATCTTAGGCTTTTAGGGTGGTGATGGCACATATGGCTTCTCTTATTCTTTCTCTTTTACCTTCTCTTCTTCTATGTCTTTGCCTTTACCTTTCTCCTTTTGTTGGCTATCCTTTTGCACACTTGGTTCCTCCAATTGCTTGCCACTCCAAAGTGTGATCGCCTTAAGTTATTTCTTTAGATTGGCCTTAATGTTGCTTGGTAAGCTTCTGTGTTGCTAGAAGACAAAGCATTACTAAGTTGACCTACCTGTACCTCTAAATTGTCGATGGATGAAGCATGGTTCTTTGCAATCTAGTCAAACTTTGCCTCTATTCTCTTCTAACTCTCTTATTGTCTTCCTTGACCTTCCTCTTAGCTTGAGAATTTTGAACCCAATACGCCGATTAACTTGTCCATTTTTCTCTTCAAAGACCTATGTTAGTATTGTTAAAATCTAGCAGGTCCTTGTGAACCTACTTGGCTACCTACATTGTTAGTATTGCACGAAAAAAATTGAGTGGTTTTTTCACCCTAGATTGTAATTGTTAAGAGTATAGATTGCTACTCTTTGCGGCTAGCCTAAGTAATTTACTTGTTCTATACCACTAGGTCTTAGTAAGAAGCATCCAGCTATGCTATGATTGTCCTACCCACATAACTCACATTGTAATTGCATGGCCTTGACTGTGGATGAAGAAGTGCCTTGCATGTTGCTCAACTGTTTGGTGAGGGTGATAATCTATACTTACAAGGCTATCACCGAATCAATTAAAATCATCCTTTTTTGCTCCTTGGACCCTTATCTAATCCTTTCATTTGACCATATGGAGTTGTTTCTTACCAACTCTTCTAAAAGGTTATGAGTTTCATTAATAGTTTTCCTCATCAAAGACTCTCCTGCAGCTGCATCTATGGTTCCCCTTACGCTCTGATTCACACCATTGTAGATTGTTTACAAAAGGAACTCCCTTGAAAGGTTGTGGTGGGGGTAGCTCTTTATAATTCCTTAAATCTCTCCCAAGCTTCAAACAATGACTCCCCATCACTTTGTTGAAAGTTTACGATCTCTTTAATGATTCTTGTTGTCTTGGTCAAGGGGAAGTACTTAACTAGGAAAGCTTGGGCTAGCTATTCCCAAGTAGTGATTTGCCCTAAACTGAGTGAGTTATACCATGCCTTTTCCTGATCCCTCAAGGTAAAAGAAAACAATCTTAACCTCACAGCATCATCAAACATCCCATTAAACCTGAAACGTTGGGATCTTCTTTTATTAACCTATAAAATTGTACACTGCTATGAGTATATTAAGTAGTGTCGGCTTGATCTCAAAGCTATTAGCTTGAATTGTAGGCCTTACAACTCCTTGTGGACTAAAACTTTGCCTTATAAAGTCCACCAATGTTCTCTCAGCTCCTCTTTGTTCCCCTTCTTCTACCATATTCCTTTGTATTTTGTCTTGATGTCTAGCTCTTTTTAACTCTCTTTTGTGCCTTGTAATGTCTGAAAACTCTTCTTCGCTAAGCTCATTAAACCTTCTCATGCTCCTTATGTTCATTCACCTATAAATATGTAAGGAAGAGTATCAAACACTATTAAAACAAAGTCACCCAAACTAAACAAGATGCTAAACAAAACAGTCCCAGCAACAATGCCAAAAAATTATTGATTGTAAAACTAAACTACTTGTTTTATGCTAAAAATCACAAGTATACGAGTCATTATTTGTAGTAAAAAGCTGATATTTTCTTATAAAGATTGTGTTTAGGCACCATTTGATTCAATTTGTGCTTTGTTTAAGACTCAAATCAAATAAAAAATTGAAAAATAAACTAAATCAAACAAACTAGCAACAAACAAATAATGTAACAAAAGTGCAAAAACTTTAATTTCAATATTAAAGATAAGAGATCACTTTCCCCATATCTTGTCTCCCTCCTACCTTGTTGATTGAATTATTCCTCACCTAAGATGTCCTTATGTTTCAATCACCCTCTCTCAAGGTGTAATCAAATGTCCCTAGCCAAATTAAATGGAATTTACTATGCAATCTTTCAATCTACAAAATCAGTCCACCAATTTATCTAGTTATGAAGCGATCATGTGGTTAATCAACTAATTAGTCAAGATCTCTCTCTAGCAAATCAATTAACTTGATAAATGTAGATCTATAGGGTGCCAACTCTCATGGCAAAACCCTACACAATTTACCTAACTCAATTTCTCAATATAATGTAAGGTTTAAGCATAACATTTATCAAAAACATTCATTCATTGAAAACAACAAAGTAGTAGTTCAACAAGTAGTTTAAAACTAATCTCTACAATAAATTCAGCCACTCATAATAGGAACAAGTTCAATCGTATCCATATTCTTCAAAATACAAAACATACTAAAAAAATAAAACAAATATAATGGTAGCTTTCTTCCCTTTTTGTATATAAAAATCTGGAAAATGGAAGCTTGATGGAAGCTCTCAATTATCAGTCCTGATTCCCACCTTTTGCATCTCGAAGCTTATGAATTTTTGTCAATAGTTGATAAACTTATGAATGGTGGCTTCTAAATATGTGTATGTATTTTAGTCATCTACGTTTTTTCGAGGTCCGAAAAGACCGAAAAGTCCCTTCAAAACTTGAGTCTGGAAGTGTCCCTACATTTGTCCCAAAGTCGGCCATGATCGTGGCCTATATGACACAATCGTGGCCTATATGACACAATCGTGGCCCTTGATTAAGCTCTCTATCATAATCGTGGCATGAAGGCCATAATCGTGGGCTAATCCTGGTGCTTCTGCCACGATCGTGGCCTGCCTGCCACAATCGTAGGCCTTTGTTACAACTTGAGTTCCGTCTAAAACTCCTCTGTTTTTTGATATTGATCATGAAACAGTAGCAAACTCATCAAGGCACCTTAAATACACAACATTGAAGCTCAAAAGCATGCTTTAACCTATAAAAACATAAAACACAAATATTTAACAAACGAACACAATTCTAACCTAAACACATACTAAATAATCAAATTAACCACTAAACACTCGCAAAACTACCCACTAAAACACGATGCAATCTACAACTATCAATAACCTTTTAAGATAGTGTCAACATCCTTATTAGAAGTTGTGTAGTATTAAACCAAGTGATCACTCTTGTTGTCAAAATCATACCCCTCTCTTTTATCATCATCTCCATTTTTACTTTCATGGGCTTCAACAGTATCATTCATAACTTAAAACTCCACCTTCATTACTAACTACTTCATCGTCATTTTTTAAAATTCTCTCTTTTTGTATCTTGATCTTCCAACCTAGAACTTATCATCATCTTTTTAACTTTTGCATTCCAATAAATCAATAATTCACTTGTATTAACTTAATTTTATTTTCATTCTCATTATATACTTTGGCATCATAAGCATTCTAACCACCTTCTTTACTAATAATTTTTGTTTCTTCACCATCTACGCATTAAATTACTTTACCACTATCGCCAATAGTTGCACAACCAATTGAAGCTTCACGAATAATATTTTCATATTCATTAGTATTATCATGCATCATCTCTAACACCATCAGTAAATCTTGTAGCTTCACTATCACCTCTATTATTTACATAGCAAACTAAAGCTTCCCCACCAATATTTGCATTATTATTAGCTCCATCTTGAACATTGGTAGCATAATTAATAACTTCACTACCATCTCTAAAAGTTGCATAAGTAGTTGAAGCTTCACCATCAACACTTCCATTAGTAGTAGTTGGCACACTATTATTATTCTTATACAACATCACACCATTTTCTTGATTATAAATTATATCATCCACATTATTCACTCTTATAACATGGAGCTCATCCTTTTTATAACATTGTCTTCTTCATCATTCTTAGAACCATATTACCAATAATTCCACCATTAACATTATCTTACGTTTTATGCTTTGTCTGCACTATTACGTACTCTTAAAATAAATCTCAACTTTTTTATGATTTAAACTAATAGAAATTATCTCATTAGTTTTTCCATCATCTTTAATGTCAACCAATCCATATTGTTAGATTTTATTTGGGTGCCTATATTACAATTTATCTAACATATCATTCCGATTATAATTCCTATCATAATATGTTGGACCCCTTATTTTTTAGCCCAACATCTACATGGGATCATGAACCTTGAGCGTGGAGAAGGACTCAGAAGTTGAAAATTTAGAAGAAAATTACCTCGGAAGCAAAGGAGGGCGTCATTGCGGTAAATTGCTTGTTTCACCGCAGCAAACACACGTGAGAAAATCCTTAGATCTCTTGGGAATTTTACGCCGCGTTGAACGAATTAACTTTCACCGTGACGAACCTGAAATTGTATTTTCACCACGGCGACCCTTTGGTCTTGCCGCGGCGAACTCACCACGCCAACGAAAATAAAAAGCTTTGGGTTAATTACATCGTGGAGAACTCTTAGCTTTGTCATGGCAAGAAACCCCTAAAGCGGAACCTAAGATCAACATACCCTATTTGATGCAACTTAAACTCTTTCAATTACTCAACCCTAACATTAACTCTATTAAATGCAATCATAAATTTCCCAACAACCTTTCCTCAATTCAAAACCAAAACAAAATGAACTTATACATAAACACATGCAATTTCCAAATTTCAAAAACTTTATGAAAACATGAAAAATAATAGACAACTCCAATCATACATTTCATTTATATTTAAATGTAGAGTTTTACAAAGCTTTAATGGGCATTTTGAGCCACATCAAAATCCCAAAAATACATCATTTGCAAAAGTAGAATTTCCTGAAATGAAACTAAAGCCTTGCTTTACAAAAGCTAGCTTAAAAATCCAAAAATCTGATAAAAAGGGAGTGATGCTTTGACTCCCTTAACTACTCGATCGCTTGCTCTTCACCTGAAGATGGGATGGATAAGGGGGTGAGCTTAACGCTCGTGGGTAACAGATTTATAATCGAAAAACAAGCAAAACCCATTTTCAAAAACTCATTTCCATTTTGCATTTTCGATACCAAAGTAATTTCATATGCAAATATCATCAAACACTTATTCCTCAAAATTCTCAATTTATCAAACAAGTCATAAGCAATTTTAAATAATGTATGCATCAAACTTGTCAACAGATCAGAAGCACATAAGCACGCCAGAATGGTTTGGGTAGATCCATAAACATGATGCACTACACATTTCCATATAGTGGTCATGTGTAGTCGTAAACTTGAGGGAGTCCATGAGGAGCTCCGTGCCACTAGCGGGTAGGCGGGAGAAGCCTTAACTTGGTCAACTTGCACGTGACATTCTTGAGGGACTACCCCAAATTCACATAACACATATTTCATAACTTGTAAACTTGTTGCCCAAAATGGCACTTTTTCTTGAAAACTTGCTTTTCATATACTTGATATATTTTTTAAACCATTTTTGAAAACATGATTTCCTAAACATGTATCTTTTCAAAGAAAATCCTTTTCAAAGTCTTTTCATCAATCATAAACACAATTCATGTAAACATATAAAAATTTCACAATGCAATCAAGAAGCAAGTAAATGCAACATCTATGATGCAATTGAAACCATTAAGCTTCCTTTATTCAAATAAAACAATGAGTAGCTTATTTACTCTATTATAAATATGTACCCACCTTGAATTTCTTGCTTATAAACTTTCTTAGGGGTGTATTTCATCTTGATCCTCTTGCCTCTCTTTCCGCACTTGATTTCCTTAAACAATAACCAAAATTCCATTCAATTTGGTTTGGAAATCGGAAAGTCATACCTCAATAATTTGGACTATTTCTAAAGTTGAAATGAAAAAATATATATATGTTTAAATCCCATCCAAATATTGAGATTCTTAGAGACTGAATTTAGACTTGATTCCTTCACACCATTTGTATCCCTATGTCTCTAGTTTACACCAAATGAAACATCATCTCATTTGGACATCTACACAAAAAGTTATGCCTAATTTACCAAACCATATCTGTGTACGAAAAATGGAGTTCACTGTGGCGAACTTCTCCAGAAACTCACTCCGAAGACCTTTTTTTGCTGCATTTTTCATCTTTTCACTTCCCCCCTTTCATATATAACCCATCTTAGTACTAACCCATCTTTTCAACTTCATTTTCAACCCAAAATCATTCACAAACCAATTCATAACTACTCTTGATCATTAACCAAATAATAAAACATTAACTCATACCATTCATCAATAACTTCCTACCCCCATTCAACTATGTTTTCACTTTTAACTAACCCTATGTAGCTCCCCCCTACTGTAGGGTACGAACTGGGACGCCTGAAGGTCATTCCGGTACATATCCTACGATAAGGGCAAGCTACGTTCGATCACTACATTCTGTTCATATAGTATGGTATCATAATTCACTTATAAAGCATCATAAGAAAACCACAATATTTTGAAACCAACCTTTTTCCTCATTTCATTTTATAAAAACTCGATTGTCTACATTGTGATTTCCAACAATTTCCATATGTACATCATCAAAACCTAATACAATAGTACTATATGAATGAGGAAAATATGTACAATCTAAATAATCTGTCCAAAAATCCCAGCTGACCGACCTTTGAGCCATGACTTCTCTTGCCAATCATAATTTACACAGCTGGTAGAGCCTCTTAGCAGCTAGAGTCATCTCTCGGTCTTAAAAAGACAACGTTGCAATTTTAGTGAGTTTTGCAAACTTAATGAGGTAACCATCATTAATGGTTCACTTAATTCATGTAATACATCATTTCATATAACATATAATCACATTGTTGCATATTTGATCACGTTTCGCATTTTCACTTAAGCATAGGCAAATTATGCATTTCATTCAATCAACATACATAACCAAACGCATATGAAATGATTGTGAGACTTTTTCCAATTATTACGTTGTTGTGACCAAGTGCCTGAACTGTCCCGTATCCATTTTAGATACTGAGCTCATTAATAAATGTCCCTTATCCGATGAGGATACAGGGCTCATTATACGTTGAGCCTGAGGCTCTAAATCACTTGTGAGTTCGAGGCTTATTTTCACTCGTTGAGCTTTAAGCTCTAATCGTTGGCTACTCTAGTTATAACTTCCATTATCTGATTATGTATTCATGATTGGAATGCATGTAACACAATCAATCACATTATATAGCACATAGGTCTTCACATTCACATACATGTAGCACTTCAATATATCAATCCTCATTCACATTCATCGGACCTTCTGTTCAGAATCCATAATCAAACGCATTCATTTCACATTCATTTATCATTCACAGCAGAACTTAACCAAACAATAATTGAGAGAAACTGTCTAGGTTACTCACAGGTTGCTACTGAAGCTAATGCCTAGAAGTGCCTGCAACGTCTAGAGGTTGACGTTCCAATTTCCCCTTTATAACAAATAACATACACATATATCACAATTAGCACAATCATTGGTGTTTAATAATGCACATGAATGCAATGAAATATGTACAATGCATGTTTATGACAACCCCGGGTATCAATCCATCAATTTTATCACAAGACCATTCTCAAATCAAAACTCATCTTTTTTTTTCAAGTTACCCCTTTCGGGTCTAGTAATCACATTAAATCAGAAAGTGAAGCTGAAGTAATTGGGTCGTACTCTCTTCTAGAAAAGTATTCCTTTATGTCTTATGGATCCATTGGAATAAAAATCACTCAACTTGGTTTGTTAATTAAGAAGATATACCTCAAACAGTTTTGGACTGCTCTTGTCCAAAACAATGTACTATGCATAACTACTATCTAAAATTTAAACATATTAGAGACTGAATTAAATTCCAAGTTATTCATACCATTTGTATCTCCATGTCTCTAGTTTACCAAAAATTAAAAATGATCTCATTTGGATCTCTACAAATCAAGATATCATCAAAATACTAAAGTATATTAAGGAGAATAACATCAGTTCATACTATCTAAGAATACACTCACTATACCTGTTCCACTTTTTTTACTCAATTTTTCTCAATTTGATTCATAGGGCTACGATTTTTGGTAGAGATTTATAGCAATGTCTTACGAATCCAATGGTTCAAAAATCAAGTCATTTGGGTGTCTAGAGAAGGAGTTATGATAAAAAGAATCTAATCTATTTTTGTCCTCAATCATACTAAACCTGTTTTGGAGAAACAGCTATAACTTTCTCTAGAAATTTCTGATTAAGGCGTTCTTTTGATGATTTGAAAGAGGACTTCAAGAGATACAACTTTTATGAAGACTTTAAAGTCAAATTCTATCTTTTGAATCTTCTTACTTTGCTTCGTCTCACTTTTGTTGCGTCTTACTTTTGCTTCGTCTTACTTTGCTTCATCTTACTTTTGCTTCATCTTACTTTGCTTCGTCTTACTTTACTTCGTCTTATTTTTGCTTCGTTTTACTTTTGCTTCGTCTTACTTTTGCTTCGTCTTACTTTTGCTTCGTCTTACTTTGCTTCGTTTTACTTTTTCTTCGTCTTACTTTTGTTTCGTCTTACTTTGCTTCATCTTACTTTTGCTTCATCTTACTTTGCTTTGTTTTACTTTCCTTAGTCTTACTTTTTCTTCGTCTTACTTTTTCTTGGTCTTATTTTTGCTTCGTCTTACTTTTGCTTCATCTTACTTTGCTTCATCTTACTTTTGCTTCGTCACATATAACGATAATAACTTCCAACTAAGATGTTAAAAAATTCCATACTATATACCGTTGAAAAGATAAAAGAAAGATCTACAACTCCTAAGAAGGAAAATTTGCCAAAATCTATCTAAATTAATCCATATTTTCTCCCGAATTCAGAACACAAATTTTACATTCAGCTCCCAATGTACTGCACCCAGTTCTCAATTTCATGAAATTTTGAGACTCTTAGAGACATAATTGAAATTCTATGTCTTCATAAGAAATGTAGCCATACATATTTAGGTTAATTTGAATTAAGAATCATCTCGTTTGGACAACTATAGAAAATGTTATGGCTAAAAGACTGAAGCATATTTAGTGAGCATTTTTCAGATTTTCAAACTTTCAATATTTTACGTCTAATTCATCTTCTACCTAAATTATCTCTTCCATTACATTTCCACATCATTATCTACCCAAATAACTCAATATATCATTCACAAAAAAAAACTCATGGTTTATAATTGACCCTTAACCCAAAAATAGAGCATCAAACATGTACCCATTCATCTTAATTTTCTGCACTCACCCTCACTCCATTATATGCGACATCTAACTTCCAAAACATCTCTATAACACATTATACGTCATTAATGATCAATCAAAATGATACAACATGACATTTTCAAAGATATTTCATCATCCACGACACATATGCACACACACAAAAATCAAGTCATCAATCCTATATTTCTCATCATTCGAGTTTCATTTTAGCAATACCCATAAGATTTAAAGCATAACTTACTTGATTTAGCTTCAAAATTCTTCAAATCACCGTGAACCCTAGCTCCTCCAACATACACACAATCATCATCTTCCAAAGATGGAAAAGGTTGGGTCTTTTAGCAATAAGAAGGAGACCATAATCCTTAAAGAAGCAAGGTGAAATAATTGAACAAACATTAACATGATGAGAATGAGAGTGAGGTGTCGAGAGTGAAGAAGAGAACACATGAAGAAGATGAAGAAAAGAAGAAGAGATAGATAAATGGATCATGTCTCGTAAAAGACAAGAGAAAGACCCTAAATATAGGTCTTTCACTTAAGAATTTCGTGGCTTAAACAAGTGGAGTGGCAAGTGACACTTGTCACGTGCCACAAGTCACTCTCTCAAGGTCCCCCCCTCTTTTTTTAACTTTTAATCTGCTATTCCATTTTGTCTACAATTTCTAATTCTTGTCTCCCAATTTTCAATGGCGCTTGTCAATAAATTCTAAAGTCATTTATCAAAATTTCCTATGCCATTTGACAGTGAATTTTACTACCATTTATCAATTGTTTTGCCAATTGGCATTTTTTCTAATCCAAGAATTATCTCAATTCTTTTCAAAAAATTTCTCCAAAATCTCCAAAAAGTACAAATCAACAATTCTAATCTCCAAATCAGATTTTCAATACAGTCAAACCATGATTTCTAAAAAAATCACATTTTCAAACAATTATACCCGAAAATGTCAATAAATGCATGTACAACCATTTTGATGTGTGCAGAATCCACTATTCACATATATGTGCATATCATGAAATGCATAAGCATGAAATGTGTTTCCTAATTTCTCCGTAATCTCTCACATTTACAATTTTAGCCTGAAGGTGGGTAATGGGATGTTACAGTTCTCAACATTGACAAACTGAAGACAAAGATTACCTAAATCAGGAAGATCGCCCGCTTCAGAAGATGAAGATGCTCCAATTCTCGTACAAGGCATGATCTAAATGACAATCAAGAATCAAAATATTTTCATTAATCTCAAACCAGACAGAACAATTTATTACTTAATTAGATTTAGAGCAGTTAAATATAATTGACAAATATAAAATCCTATTGTAATATAAATCCAACAGGTCATAAGATGAACAAACATTCATTTTAAATATACATCCTTTAATCAAAATGCTTTTCCTATAATTCTGGTAGCCCCATAAGTGTCTTGTTAGTTTATCTTTGACTTATTCAATTTTGAAAACTAGTAATCAGCACCAAGGTGATCAATTGAACTTCACACTGAACATATAAAACTAAATCTGCCAAGGCAGGAGAGAAAAGATGATTTGTTTAACTTTATCTTACATGTAAAGAAAATTTTTTTTTGAGTTTATAATTTATGAGAAAATGATAGAAATTAAGGCAAACTAGAAACCTTACATTAGATGATGCAACATGCTCATGTGATGAACTAGATGTAGGCTTACGATGTAAATTCTTATTCTTCATAAGAATTATCTTAACCTTAGATGACAGACCTATAGAATTATATGCCTATCTGCTTGATTTTCCTTATCAAATGCTCTAATTCTTGACCAAACTCTTTCCCAAAGGAAAATTCTTCTCAATTAACTAAAATATAACATAAAACAATTAAACCAATTTAATTTCATTATGAAAACATATCAAAAAATTTAGTCCAATATATATATATATATATACATACATATAAGTGACACTTAGGTTTTTGCTTTCCCTAAGCAAATCAATCACAAAAGATATTAGACTAAACAAGCTTCAATTTTGAGAATGTTAACATTTCAATCAAGTGACCAAGTATCACTATAATTTTCTCAATCATTTCATTCGTCAAACACCTAGATCTTTAGAAAACATTAACTTTTAGTTCATTCTAAATCTAACCTAGTAAACCTTTTAATGTCACTCAAACTAAACAGACTTACCCTATATGTAAAGTCAACATAAAAATTATGAAAATTATAAGTAAAAAATTATTAAAAAACCATATTGGTAAAAAACTATTGGAGCATGATCGAGTTAGTTCAAATTTCATCCCGACCTTTTGATGGGAGGGTAGACATCTTGTCATGAATACCTCCAATTACTTACTTAGCTCATAGTTTTAACTACCTATAATAACTACTCCTAACTTTGACCCATTATTTATATCAAAATTAAAGGAGTAGAATTTGTTTAAAGCTTAAATTTGTTGACTTTTATAATTTTTCCAATTTCATATCAATATGGATTAATAAGCAACTTATGAAGCTAAACTCTTAACTTCAAATAATTTATCAGCCGACAACAAAATTCAAATAGCATTGGTAAAATTTCTCAAGGAAAAAGTTAATGCATCAATGCAAATCCAAAATTTTTATTCATGCTTACACACACCCATACCACAATACTTGGTATCTCTTTATAATCAGATTTATGACTCATTGTTCAGTATAGGAGTAAAGCTGAGTACAAATACACTGGCTAAGTCTACACCTAAGATATCAAATTACCGGCATCAAAAAGGATATTATTTCCTTCTAAATGTAGTAGTTAAAGATAATTACGCATGAAGATGTAAAATGTAAGAGATTACCTAATTAGTGAGTTCTAAGGTACGCAGCTGATAGAGCTAAAGACAACGATAATAACAGTTGGACTCCTACAAAGATTTGAACAAGGTGATTTTAACCGGAGAGAACAAGAGAATGATTCAATGTCTGGAGACTGTGTTGCGGCGTGATTCCAAAGTTAAGCTGCGGTGCGGCGTGATTAAGAGTTAGGTTAAAAACTCCTAACCCGTCACTGCTTACCCAAACCCAATAAAAATTTTTTTAACTTTTTCTCTTATTTTATTTTGATCAACCCAGTCACGGGTGTGATTTTGTGTGACTTTTATCAAATTTATTTAAATTTTTTTACTCATCAATAAAATTTGTTCCTTTTTTAATTAATTAAGTTACTATTTTTCACAATTAAAAAAACAAAGTGATTAAATTTCAATTAACAAAAAATTAAGATTTATTTAAAATTTACTTAGTTTAAATTAGATATTTAAGATTTCTTCTAAATTTGTTACTCACAGGTGTGAGTTAAATAATTCACACTCGTGACTACCTTTATTTATTTATTACTCATTATTGTGAGTTAAATAAATCACACCCGTGACTGTCTTAATTTTATTTGGGTTTCTTTATTCTTCGCATTTAATTTAAAATCAAAATTATAATTTGAGTTAAAATAAGGATAAAAATTATCTTGCAATCAAAATACGCAATTTAAATTAAAATAGGAAAAATTTTCAATACTTATTTACAATTTTTAGTCACGGGTGTGACTTAAAAAAGACACACCCGTGAAGTCTTGTAGTCACGGGTGTGACACCCATGACAATAAGTCACATCCGTGACTCAACTTATATTAAAATTTACTTTTTAATTACATTTTTACATTTCTATTTACTTTTAATATTTTATAATACATCGAGCCTTACATTTCCTATTTTTTTTAAAAAAATTATTCCAAAATTTTACAATCAATTAAAATTTTCATTTTTTATATTCTTACTTATATTTTTTTAATATTTCTACATTTAAAATTTTACAACCTTATTTTAATTATTCATTTTTAGTATTCGAAATTATATATTTTTAATATTTCTATCATAATTCCTTTTTTAATATACATTTAAAATTTAAATGTTCATAATTTTATGGAAAATTTTAAAATTGCACAATATTCGTTTATACATTAAATAATATAAGATGTTAGCCCTTTTTATTATCTTAATTAAATAAATATTTATAAGTTTCTCACAATGTATTAAATAAATTTATCGACTTTTTAAAACCTTAATTAACTATAATATTTAATTAATAAAAAAACATTTTACATTTTTTAAATTTTACCACTCAAATAAATAATTTTAATAATCCAATTTTTACATCCCAACTTATATATTCTTGAGTTTTCTGTAGTATTTCATCTCTTACCTTTTTTTCCCATATGTTTA
>JAOQMP010096230.1:0-15686 GCA_027563575.1 Erythroxylum pedicellare
TATGACACAAATTGATCTTATTGAGATATGATGAATAGTTGAAATTGATCTTTTTAAGGTACTAAGAATGTCAATAAGCAATGATGGGAATAGTTGATTGATAAGGATTAGATGAACAATATAGTTGATAGTAGCATGAAATCTTCTTTGGAAGAAAAATTACATCGAATAAGGTTATGTAGACCAGATGGTTTAACTTTTAAGAATAAACAAAAATGGAATTAATTAAAAGTGAATATTAGAGTTATATTCCTAACAAAGACTCAAGCATAAGATGTAGAATGTGCTACTAGGAGTGTATGCATTTTCTTTGATGTAAATTATCCAACTATGTGATTGAATTTTTGAAATTGAGGCGACACTCTTGCTAATGTGACGAGAACTTGGGCCCACATTACATTATGCAAATTTGTTCAGGGAATATAAATTTGATTTGATGAATGTGTTGCCAACATAAGAAGTTAAGATTGTGAATAAATTGAAATAAGGGGAGAAACTAGTAAGAATGGTTTGACATTGCAATAAATCAATGGGTAATCAGAGGAAGTCGAATGAATGGAGAAAATCATTTGAGAAAATGAGGCAATCAGGGAAAACCAAAAATAACATGAGCTAATATTCCTTCATTAAGGAATTGATTACTTAAGGAATTGATTACTTAAGGAATTACAATAACTAATCGTGAGTACATAGAGTTTTGGAAATATTTGTTTGAATTAACAATGCCCCTAATATTATTATGGCTTTAAAGGATAACATGATCCAATTTTGCTTGAATTAAATAGTGACTATGATCATAAATGGTTTTTGAATGTATTCCAAAAAGTTATTTTGAATGTATTCAAAAAGTTGAAAAGAATATTTTGATTGCTTAAAAAATATATGGTTTTGAATGAAGATGAAATTCTATCTCTGCATTAAAAGTGAAAGCTATACGTGGCATATTATGTTATATGAAGCATTGCATATAATGCCTATTCATATAAAGGTGTTGTGATCAAAGTAGCCTATCTAAAAGCACTTTAAGCTGAAAATTTTGAACGTAGAGTTTTGTTCCGTGATTTCCGTTTCAGACTGAGCCTAATGGCGAGTATCTGTATTTTGTATCTGAAAGGCACTCGATCATAACAAATAATAATGAATTTGGAGATTTTGTAATATACAGCGATGTCTCATATTAGAAATTAAGATGTACTTTATTGCAAATAATAAACTGATTTTGTATGCATTAAGACAAATAAAATCTCATGAGTTGAATATTTGATACATGATTTGAAATTTATTGAAATAGCTATTGCTTTGACAACTTGGAGACACTATATATATAGTGAGACATTTCGAATAGTTTATACAAATATTTAGATCAATAAAGTTTGAGATACTTAGTGACTTTGAAAGAATTTTATACGACACTAAGATAATGGATAGAAGTATTGAAAGATTATAATTGTACAAATGAGGATTATCTTGGTAAAACCAGTGTACATATCTGATGCTTGAATAGATATTTCAATAAAAGAATATCACAAATTTAGATATTTTGGTTACTAAATCTAGTGCATTGAAGAGCGTAAAATATTGAGTTAACTTGTGGGCAAATCAAAGTCCTATTAGCTAACAATTTTAAAATTAGTTTCGCATGAAAAGATTAGCAAAGCCTAAATTGAGAATTCAAAAATTATGAATCTTATTGAGGAAATTGAAAATTGATAATGAAACTGAATTTTGAGTTTGAATAGGAAATTGATATCTTATGTTTGTTATATGAAGATTGTGTGCACAATAAAGATGATTGAGTAAAAGATTGTTAGAGAAAGAACAAACAACTTATGATATACCTCTTAGTAGGAATATTATGAAATACCGTTTGATGGCTATGGATGTAAAAAAAAAATGAGTGACTATATGTAATTATTGCCAACAGTCTTAACTATTGGAGATATGCTTAAAGCTTTTATTATGGAGTTCATAGGAACGTGAGGTCAAAGTTTAGTTTTAATTGACCTTAAGCATAATAATCAATATCACGGTGGAATAAGGCCTAAAAATAGTTTAAGGCCAAAATTAATGGGAGATGTTGATGATAAGTGAAATTGATGTGTATTAGAAATTGATTCAAGAAAGGCAAATGAATTAGGTGGATCAACACCAAAGATCTAGAATAAAATGAGATAGACACATGAGTTAAGTGTATTAATGCTAAAGAGATGTAAATTATCAAGCAATAGATGAATTGTTTCTGAGAGTATCACCTTGCCAAGTTGTGCTCAGTTTGGGAAAAAGTATAAGCTAAGCTGACATAAATTGGTCCACCTGAAATTATTGTAAAAAATAGGACCATAACATATGAGTTTATAACACCAACAAAGATGTTTAAAATACATAAAGTGTGATATGTGAGTATACTAAGAAATATTGATATGATCTGACTAAGATTTATTGTAGGCATAGGAAATGAGAATTTTGAGTAATATGAAATATATTGAGGAAATAGACAAGATAGTGTGATATCTATATAAGTAATTGGAAATCTGGTTGATTCCATTGACTATAGTCTAGTGGAAAAGAATCATTTGAGTGAGCAAGCCACATGGGAAACAGAGGAGCATATGAGGAATCAGTACTCCTACCTATTCGACCATTCAGGCAAGAATTTCGAGGACAAAATTTTTTGTTAGGAGGGTAAGTATGTTAAGGCTAGAATTATAATTTATGAGAATGTACTGAGAAATTAGAAAATGCACATCATGCTTTAGTTAACTATGACATGCACATTTTTGCACAAGAATATGATTGTACATGCATTCATTGACATTTTTCGAGTATGATTGATTTATAAATGTGATTAAAATGTGAATTGTGAGTTATTCGCGTTAAATTTTTATTTGGAGACCATTAGCATTATTTTAGAATTTTTGGTGAATTTTAGAAATTTCTGAAAAGTTGGAGTATTTTTTGATTAAAAAAGTAGAAATATGGACTAATTATTGTTTGACATGTAGGCTACTTAATTAGTTGAAAAGTGGCAGAATGAGTGAATGTCACATGAACTAGTAATTAGAAGACATGTGGCAGCTCAAGGAGGAGATAAGTGGCTTACATACCAAATGACACATGTTAAGGTAGTTTGGAGACACCTTGCACCTAGTTGAATTAAGCTAAGTCACTATTGGAAAAATCCACTATCTTCATCTGCTTTCTCCACCAAAAGTTTCTGCCAAAATACAACGCTGTAGTTTGGGTTCAACCTTGCTAAATGACTAGATCAACGTCATATGTTTAACCTTTATAAGATAGTCAAAGAACCAGATTTTTGTTGTTCTTGTTTTTACCATTACTTTGTGACAATGTTGCAAGCTTGGAGGGCTATATTAGCTTTAGGTTTTGAAGTAGATTTTGAGCTTAACAAGTAAGTAGAAATCTGATCTTTAAGGTATGTGATTATGATGATTGAATTAGGAAAGATTGTATAAGTTGTTGATGAGGATGTATGCTAGAATGTTATGAACTGGAGAATTTTCATTGAATAGACTTCGGTATTCTGATTATAACTTGAGCTGTAGATTTCTAAATGAGTTGATTCTTGATTGAGACACATGTCTACAACTTTGATGAAGAAACAGAATGTTAATTCTCTCACTAAGTATTTCAAAATCTGGCTGGAAATATAGCTAGGAGTTTTGCTATAGTTTAAAAACAGTCTGAACTCTTTTGCATATAACTTTCAGTATACTGAATTAAATTGTATGATTCTAGTTTCATTAGAAACTAAAAACATATTGGAACGATTGAATAGAATAAAATGTGACTAAAATACACCATTTTCCTTGTCATGCAAAGTTATCCTGAAATGGGGTGCTAGGATGAAAATGCTGAGGTGTGATGGAATTTGACAAGTGGAATGTTTTTACTGAACATGCTTCGGTATTTTGGCTCTATTTTAATCTCTAGATTTAAAAATATAATTATTCTTAATTTAAATTGAACTAGATACATTTGGCTACAAATGTTAAGAAGAAATTGAATTTGAATTCTATACTCAAGGGTCTTGAAATTGAGCTTGAAAGTAAGTCTTGGCTTAGGCAGTAGCACTATCAGGGACAGAAATCAGGTCCTATTATTATTAAATAAATTTTATTGATATAAGGGGAATTAGACAAATATTTCTTCACAAAAGTTATATTTCATTCTCTTAGATTTTGATTGTTATAAAGTTTGTAATTTTTGGATATTGGAATTAAGCGATATGAGGTGTACAACTCAAATGCATCATCATGCATTAGCCAAAATTTCAAATGTACATAGTTTGTGGCATTATAATCATAACTTATAGAATAATGAACCAAATTGAATGGTATTTGTATCATTAGAAACTTAAAACATTGGAGAACAACTTTCTAAAAGGACGTGGTTCTTAATTTTGTCATTTACCTTATCAAAATAATTACGTAAAGTTGACGCGAAAGTATATTATGAGAAAACAATCTGAAATGATCAATTGGGTTATGAAATTAGTTTCACATAGTTTTATTATGTTCCAAACCCTAGGTACAAATTATATTAATGAGGGTTTTGCTATCTGAATGATATGGTGACAAAATCTCAATAAGATACCCGGAATTGTCAGTAAACATGTATTGTGCATATTTTCTATACATTGATGTGCATAAATAAAGACATACATTTGTTCAAAATTGTGATATATGTAAATGTGTTTTGTATGATATCAAGGAGCTCATTGGATGCCAATTAGATATTAATGGACCATCCAGGCAATAACATATTGGGGTGTACTGTGAGTAACCAAAGATGGTCTCACCTTGATTTGTTTTGTTTACTACTGAATTGAATTTGATATTGATGAATGTGTACTGAATTGTGTTTTAAATTCCAAACAATAATTGCCCAAGGCTTTCGATGCATGTGAATATCATTGGAAGTACTACTTGTATGTGAACGAGACTACCTAGTTGAATATTTTGATTCTCAACTAGAAAGTTGAATGCCGAATTTATGTTCGATGACCTTTGAATGATATTTGAATTCTCAACAACGGTTGAATGTCGGATTTAGGTCCTATGACTATGAGATTTTGATTGTGAATTATGAATGTCTACTCTACATGACTTAATTTTGTATTTGATGCATTTCATAAATTTAGACTCAGATAAAGGCGTTGTGACCGGAGTAGCCAGTATGAAAGCGCTTACACGTAGACCTTTCTTTCGTGAATACTATTTTTGCACATAGAATTATGTTCCGTGATTCTGTTTTAGCTGAGCCCAATGGGCTAAAATCTGTACATGTAAGTGATAGGCTCTCAGTCACAATAATAGAAATGAATGTGAGTCTCATGCATATAGCATTCATATATGATGGAAATTCATTGAATGATTTGTAAAGCTAAAATGTAATGATAAATTGATTTAAACTATTTGAATTTTTTTATATGAGTGAGCCATCTAGGATGGTTACTCAACTGAATTCGAAAAACTCATCAAAAATTGCAACGTGACTTTCAGGGTTTAGTAAAGAACTCCAAAGAGGCTTCGAGTAAAAGTTTCAGGTCGGGATCAGTGTGCGCCTGCATATATCTTCAGTGAATTTTGTGTTTTTGAATTATGTTCCGCAAGAATTGTACAAATTGTATGTTTATGATTTGGTAATGAAATGACTTTATGATTGCAAGTGCTTTTTTTGTAATAGGCCCAACTGATTACTAAAACTCTAATAAGTTCAATAAAGATTGTAATTTTTTGTGACTGAAATTATATATAAATAAGTTGGATCAAAATTGATTATTGATTTTCTGCATATATGTACATTGTTTCAAACAATTTACAACGAGTTTTAACCGATGACTGTTTTAGCATGTCGTTCTTGCGGGCTTTGTACTCAGATATCTCTCAGGATATCGGATACTTGTTCTGTGAGAGTGGGGTCTTACAAAGAAAGAGCTTCAGAATCTTGGGAGGACTACTCAAGGGATTACTAGTGAAGAAGAAATTGAGAAGTAGCCTGAAGGAGAAAGGGACACATCATTTAGCTCGAAGGTGAATATTGTGTCTTTAATTATTGTTAAAAATAACCCTTCACCTCTACCTAGCAGATTGGGAAAATTAAATGAGAAAGCAAAGGGTGAAGATATATTGGAGATTTTTCAAGAATGTAAGGACTCGATAGAGATTAAGAGTTTGAAGATAAGGAAGATAATGAATGTGAGTAATCAAATAGAGAAAGCGAAAGTTTTGACACCTGAAAGGTCATAACTTTGTTATATGATAAGGAAAACAAAGAGTCAAGCCAGCAACAATAAACAAACGCACTTTTTAGAAGGTAACCAAAGAGAAGTTTGTTTCTTTCCCCTTATATTTTTTAATTTTATAGGATTATAATGTATAATTTTAAGTTGTTTGTTTCTTAAATGCATATGTATTTTTAAGTTTGTTTGGTTTTTACGTGTTTTTAAGTTTTCGAACCATAAGGGAGAATCGAACAAACAAATAAACATTTTATTTTTTATAGCTTTTAGGACTATATAGTCATAATTAGCGAGTGAATTGATTGAAAAAATTTATAGCAATTTGAGAATGTACTTTTACTCTTGTGATTGGTCAAATACATTATTTTTGTAAGAGTAGTGATTAATGGTAGATACAAACTAGTGAAATTTTGAGCCTTTATTGACTGACACATCCATATTAGTCACACTGTCTTTTGATCATGTTTGACCTTCATGACATGTACATCTTGACTTTGCTTTAAATTTCTATTCAAAACCACATTTTATCATATACATTAACATGAAAATGATATAGGCATTCTATGTTTTTACAAATTATATTAGCCAAATAGCTATCTATCGATATAATTTTTTCCTTTTGATAAGCCCCCTTGAGCTTTATTTGCCTTTCATTTTGTGTTAACCACATTTCATTCTTTTAACCTAACTAAATTTCCTACCTAAGCCTTATATCTAGTGGAGCATTTGTTGATTGTTGATGATTATAGATGCAATGTGGGGGTGTGCATATATTCAAGTTGGTTATAATTTATGGAATTTTATTTTATTTCTTATAAATGAATTCCATTGTTGATGTAGCTTCTTTGAAATTTTTGTTGAAAAAAGAATAAAAAGAAAAAAGAAAAAGAAATTTTAAATTTTAAATTTTAAATAATTAAAATATAATAAAATTGTGTAGGAGTAATTTCATTTGTTTTGTAAAGTAGTCCATGTTATTTTTTCCTCCTAAAGTTGTATGGAATGAATGATTTGAGTATAATGCATATGAGGGAGATGTTGTTTTGAAGGGTCACTCCTTATAGTTGCAATGTATAGTTTATCATCAATTTTTATTAATGATTCCTTCTAATTCCTTATGCTTGATGTGGTTTGTGGTGTGATAGCTTGAGTCTGAGTTGTGAAACATAATTTGTGCATTCATCATAGCTGATGGTACCTATTTTTGAATGAATGTTATTTTTTACGACTGATGTTCTACTTAGTGTTTTTCTTTCTTCACTAGCTTTGATAGATTTTACATTACACTATCCAAATACATCCCATCTTAACCTTTTCCCTCATTACAACCTTAAAAATTCCATTGATTCATAATTATACACGTGAATCTTAGTGGTGGAGAACAAAATTGACATGCAAATTCGTGGAATGACATGATCGTGAATGGCATTTGAGTGTATCTATAGATCAATGCTCTTTACACACAGTTTGTCCAAGTCTACCACTAGATTGCTTAATTTCTAAAGGCGATGATTGTTTATTGATCATGAGTAAAAGCATTTAGTGTTTACTTCTTATCATAGTTCTAAAAGTTATTCATCTTTTTTTACTATTATATATTCTTAGAAAATATGGAAAATGTGGCAGTATCTTGTTTCTATGACACTTAGTAATTAATGCTTTGAAATGCTTAAGGCATTCATTTTAATTCATATTTAGTTTTAGATACAATTTGGAAGCACGAGAGCTTAAATGAGTTAAAAAAAAACATTCCTTGAGCCATCCAATTGATGTACAAACAAATTTGTCTTTATGGAAAAAGAAGGAGATGGATTGGGGTGAATATGGGATATGAAAATCCAATCAAGTGAAGTTTACAAGATGATCGTGCAAGTGCACTATTTTGAATGGTTCAAATTTTTGGTGAAGCATGATCGTGCATCTAATTATGCATCATCTTAGAAACCTAATTTCTTCTATAAAGGGACATTTGAGCGGCTAAGAGAGATATGAACCATATTTGGATGAAGAGGAGGGACAAAAATGTTGATTCTTTAGGATTTACATAGGGATAATCTTCCTTCTTCCAATTTGGAGGTGAAATCGAAGCTGAAGAACAAATTTAGGCATATCTTCATTGTGTATTGTTGCTCTTTCTCTCTTTAGGGATTGTTCATGTTATCCTTTCCTTATTGATTTAGTTATTCACATATGGATGATAAGTATTCTTGTTCTCATTTGATTGTTTATGTATGAACCCAATGCCAAAATATGAAATACAATATGTAATAGTTGTATTTTGGTTTCATTTGTGGAAACCAATGGTGTTGAATCATTAGGGATAATGTAACATAGGTTAAATGACCCAAGCTTGTGTAGTTATTGCCCAGATTAATCTATTTTCCTAGTTCTTAATGTGGCTATCATACTAAATCTAGAGAACTTGTTTTATGTTATTCGATAGCTAGGTTTAGTTAAAGAGCTTGTTTTAGTTAAACACAACCAAAGGCAAAATTGGGGGTAACAAAGCTTATTGTTAACCCACAATTAATAGGATCCAAGAGAGGTATGAGAATAACAAGACAATGAAGTATGTTTACTTATATATAGGCTGAGATTGAACCAAGAACTGGATTCCAAACTCATTCATCAATTTTCATATTTTGATGCTTTTTAATTTTATTTGTTTTCTTTAGTTCAATTTTACTTTATTTTGCTATTTGCATCCAACCACCCCCTTCATATCCTAAACATCAATTTCTTTCATTGCTAAAACTCCTTGTGGATACAATCCCTACTCATCGCTAATATAAATCTTAGTGTGTAGAGTTAGTTTTATTTTCTAGTGCATTTGACACGCATTAACTAGACAAAAGATAAAAGTAGGAAATTCACTAGCAAATCTTAAAGAAAACAATTATAATACTAAATGAAAAGGTCTAACTTGTTTTGGGATACTATAGTGGCTATTTCACATGCTTTTTCATATTTGCTTAATTGATTATATAATCATTTTGTAATAGTTAGCCATTAATGACATAAAATTACTTAAGATACTCACTTTGACTCATATGTGATTTTAGGCATAATTTGGAAGAAAAAAAGTTAAAATAAGTCAAAAGCTCTATATTTTGGCTATTTTCTGAAGATTTATATTCATTTGTCTTTATGGAACAAAAATGATAAATATTGGAGCAAGAAAAGACAAGAAAATCAAGATGATGAAGCCACATGGAAATTGCATGTGACAACCCCATGTAAGAACGTGAATTTGATCGAGTGAATTTAATGCAAAACATTTCGAAATTATGGTAAAACAAAGAAGGAAGGCTACAACAGGTGGAAACATAAAATGATAGCAGAAAAAGAAAACAAGAGAATAAAACGCAACAGGTTTACATTGATCATGTAAACAATATAAACGTTGTTTCACGTGAACAGTGTGTTTCATGCACCAGCAAGAACACGAAAACATAACATCCATAGAGCATCGAAATGTAGACACATAACCCAATTGAATCTAGAGACCATTGATAGGTGTATATTGCATTGTATTTTTATAGGTAATTTGATATTTTTTTGGTGGTTAAGTTCACTGTTTAATGTGTGTTTAGCTTAAGATTTGTGTTAGTTCATAAACATTTATGTTTTAAGTATTCTTTGGGTGAGAACATGTTTTTGAGCTTTAATTATATATATATATGAGGTGTCGTGATGAGTGTGTTAGTGTTTCAGAGCACTCGGAATAATTTCAGAGGAGAATAAGGCCAAAACACATGGCCACGATCATGGGGCACCTGCGACGATCGTAACAGAAACACCAACATAAGCCCACAATTGTGGCAGAGACAAGGCAAATCAGACACGATTGTGCACTAAGGGGCCATGATTATGGCCTATATATAGACAGATGGAGAGTCATTTTTAGATTCTAGTTTTCAAAGGTCATTTCAAACATCTCAAACCTCGGAAAGACACTAGGGTTACCTTAATTGGTAAAGACTATAAAAGGATTATGATATAACCCTATAAAGGAGAATAGATTCTACCTACTTTTGGAAACCTAAAAGAAAGAGAGAAAGAAGAGAGAGAGAAAAGAAGAAGAGGAAGAAGAAGAGGGTTCCGATGTTGAAGCTTCCCGGAATAGGTGATCAGCCAACAGCGTCCGAGTCATCCAACCTGAGTTTCATTTCCTCCTTGTTTTCTTTTTTATTCATTTAAATGTGTAAGATTGAGATGGGTTGTATGGTTATGGATTTTGAGTTGATAATGATCTTCTAACTTTACCTTCAGGATTTTGCTTACCTTTAATGTTAATCTAGGTAATTTGTGTTTACTTGAGTTAGGTATTATGACCGACTCATGTATGTGCATATTTTGGTAACAAACAGAGAGGGTGAACCGGATAAAATTGATTATATTGGATTAACAAGAGTTAGGCGATCTAATTGACCTCTTAATCAATCTAGTCGACAATTTTATAGAGAGAGATCCCGTGTAAGACCCGATTGTTTATTAGAGAGCTTTAGAACTAATTAGAATTGTGGGTAATTTGTGAACTAAGAGATTGCAAGTCCATAATTCGATTAGGGTTTATAATTTAGGGACTGGTTATAACTCGAGAGAGAGTAATCAACCCTACAATTATTTAGAACTGATACCCCATAAACACAAAATTGGCTAGGTTAGCATTAATAATAGGTGAAATCCCCTTTTTCATAACTCGATTATTTCTTTTGACAGATTTCCATTGTTACATTGTTTATTCGTTATTAGATTGTTTGATTTACTTTACCTTTCAATTCAATATTTGAATTTAAGCCTTAAACAAAGAGCAACCTGAATTAAGTAGTGTCTAAGTACAATTTCTGTAGGACAATATCTGCTTTTTGCTACAAGTAATGACCCTTATGTTGTGATTTTTAGCATAAAACTTGTAATTAGATTTGTAATCAACAATCGTATCCTAGGATATTTGGTGGTTACATTTAATTACTGATCATATCTTGATTAAACACTACCTAAGGGAAAACTCAGGTTAATTATTAACCCATGATTAATAGTTGCTATGAGAGGTTTGAGAACAACAAATCAATGAAATATGTTTAAGTAGGGTGTAGGTCGAGATTAAATCAAAGAACTAGGTACCTACTGAATTCCCCACTTTTAACATTATTTTATATGTTTTCTATACATTACTCTTGTTAGTTAGTTTAACTTTAATTTATTTTCTTATTTCTAAAACCAAAAGCCCAATAAACCTAAACACCAATTAATTTCATTTCAAAAACTTTACACATACTCTTTTTAGGATCGAACTAGACTCACCACTGATATAATAGTAGTCTAGTTTTTATATTGATTAATATAACGACGCACTATTAATTTTGGCGTCATTGTTAGAGAGTATTGTGCTTTAGTTTTTGTTTGTAATTTTAATTGGTGTTTTATATGTATTTGTTCGTAATTAGTTTATTTTTCATTTATTTATTGATCTTTTCATTTTCTATTCAGTGTCTGTGTGTTAAAAAATTGACATAGATAGAAGTAATTTTTTTATAACTCTTATTCTCAATCCTATAACCAAATTTGGATTGATCAAACTAACTTTGGTTATAGATGTAAGGTTCCAATCATACATAATATATATCAAACATACATAGAGGAAAATAAAATGGAACCTCAAAAACCAAATCTACTCATGCATATAGATATAGAAAACAAAAACATGAAATGTAAGATGTTTATATACCTTTCTATCGATCTCCTTTGTTCTTTAATCTTCTCCGCGTTGGGTTGTTGTAAACCACAATGATCAATGTAGACCATCTCTAATGAAAGTCTACATGAAGATAGAAGGATGAAACCTAACTAGGAGATGGATATAATTCTTTCTTTGTGCTAGAAAAGATAAGAACTCTTGTGAGAGTTAGAGAGAAAAGAGTATGTGTGTAAGAAAGAAACTTTTCTTTCACCTATGTCTTACATAATATGTATTAAAATCATGTCTATTTTCTGCACCATTTGGCCTTGCATAACCCCCATCACTAATGGACAGTTATGGGAAGTTAATGGTCATGAATAATAAGCATTAATGGAAGTTACGGGAAGTTAATGACCATAAATAGCATGCATTAATGGAAGTTTTGGGAAATTTATAACCAAATTGGCAGCCAACAACACTTTTTTAATCCATTCCATGCAATGTTTTCTACCACTATCACATCGCAATACAATCCCGAAACACTCTCTTATATCTTGAATCACCATTCAAGGCCATTTTACTCATCCTTCGGATCTCCTATATATGTGACCTATTAGGTTCTCGATTATGTTAGCCACTTGAATTAACACTTAATTGAAGTAAGTCAAGAGTGCTATCTAGCAACATGTCATGACCCCCAATTGACTAAAAAGTTAATGGTTTGACTACAAACCCTACTATAGTAATGTTGCCATGCAATTCTTCCTTTCACCATCTATAACCCACTTAGTTCAGAGTATGATCAAAGTGTCAACTCCTACTAGACTGACTATGTCACATCTAATCTAAGCAATATTAGTTCTTGTTCTGAGGATCTCATTACTCTATGCATTATTGAAGACTCTCATCATGACACGTATCTTCTCTGTCCAGAGACTCCCGAGTAATGACATCGATAAGAGGTCGTGGGTATCATCTCCTTCTATCATGAGTGGTGAATCCTTTATTGACTACTCAATTATATTCAAATACCTCAAGTTGTACCCAATCACCACCCTATGAGTAACCCTTGAAAGGCATCGATGAATGAAGTCAAAGCGTAAGATCAGTATCTGAGATATCCTTAAGCACCTCAAGTCAAAGGATACTTGTACCATTTCTATAGTGAGACTATCATTGACACTAGAATAGAATATCCATATGATTGTCTCATAGTAAGTCAATCCAATATACTTACTACCCTTAGTAAAGCATCCACATGTTAAGTCTAATCAACTTATGTCTATAGCTTATGAAATCTACTGCTTTATCCAATCAAGGAGTATAACATGTGCTAGTCTATCCAGATTAATGATAGCCTATCTCATTAATCCTATGATTAGGGAAAGTTTAGATACTAACATAATTACACATGATAGGAATCTCATTATAATCATCTCATCATGATTTCCTCCATGCTGTGTTTTGTATCAAAGACTTCATTAAATCATTTTAAGGTCAACATCAAATCCATAAATGTATGAACATCGAAATAATACAAAATGCCTTTATTAATCATAAAATGATTTATACAATAAGTGCCAAAGGTGATTGCCTTTAGAGCACTTCTCTAAAAATGAATGAGATAACCATCAGAACTACTTCTATGATAGTTTACAAGTTACACAGCAATTCATGTACAGACTAAAAGCTCCTTATCACAACTCTAGTCCATCTCTGGAAGAGTGTATTAATATTGTGAATGCTAATACTTTGCAATTGCAGCAGAATACGCTGCAATTCTAGTAGGATAGAGGCTAATTTCTGTAAAATACTGTTGGAATTACATAAATATAGTTCCTTGGAAAGCAAGTGTATTTACATGTAACTTTATCTTCTTCAGTTACAGTCTTTGTAATGAAAATATTTATTATTAATAAATCAAAAGAGTTTGGTTTTATTTGTGTGAGCATTATATATTTAGTCAAAAAGGTACCAGTATTCTTTTGTAAGTGATATACATATACATAGAGATGTACGGGAAAAATGTATATTATAAAAATCTAAATTAATGGATTCACAATTGAGTAATCAAGTTGGTTGCTTAATTATAATTTAGACTATAGTGTTGTGATTTATCTCCATATAAGTAAAGGTGTTTATGTATAGGGAATGATGAGTTTCATATCATGATAGTAGTTGACTATCGATAATGGCATTATTAAATGAATCTAGAATTAAGTATGTTTTCAAGAATAAAACGGACCGTTACTTTAATCTTAAAACATACAACTTAAGCATTCGCTTATTATGGACCACAATCTTGATGAGTGGTGAGCTCATATGTGTTTCATTATAATTCTTTATATGATCGGAATGGATTTTTATAGAGTATTAATCCAGTGTCTGCATGTTGGAATTATCAATTGAAACATGTATCAAGGAACATTCACTCAAATAAAGAGTTTATAGTGCTATCATCACTTCTAGATGCTTTAAGGAGATTTGGTGATTAAACTGGTGCCAATAGTTTGATGGACTAGCTACCCATCAAGTCTTAACACTAAGATGAGATCTTGTGTGTTAATAACCATATGGAGTAAAACGGGAGATCTAGAAATAAAAATTAATTAAGGGCAAAATGGTAATTTTAGCCTTTATTGTGTGAATGACTATAATATAGTTCATATAGAGTTTGTAATTGGACATCTTATTTGAAACATGCGTTCTCATAATATTTAGTAATTCAAGAGTTCAACTAATTGTCTTTAGTAAAATGACATTTGGTTAATAAGCTAGGATTAATTCTAATGAGATTAAATTAATTCCGAGCTTATTGGAGCTTGAATTATATAAGTCCAATTAGATTTCCCACTTGGCTTCTAAGAAGGTTATCAAGCAAAGTAAGAAAAATAAATAGAGGTTATCGGAAATAAAAAAGATGAAAGGACTAAATTAGATTCGAAATAATAATACTGAAACAGTTTAATTAAGAGTTAGTGGCTTCCCCTATGTTTTGATTTTGGAATTTTTTTTAAATCTACCATTTAGCCAAATCTGGTATGCTTTTGTTTTCGATCCAACAAAGACGATATAGCCTCTAAGTAAATTTAGAAGAGAACTAGTTCTGATTTTGGATAGAAGATATGGCTCAAAGGTCGGTCAGTTGGGATTGAGGGATTTAGATAAATTTTTATATAATTCCTCATGTATGTAGCATGTTATATATACAGAGATGTAAACTCTAATTACCTTTTTATAATGTACATATATGGATTTTATTGTAAAGTCACAATGTACATGTTGTTTAATAAATGAAATGAGGAATTTGGGTTTTAGCCATGGTGATTCTTATGTTTTAATTTATGATGCCATGAGTAAGTCAAAGTGATGTAGTTAGTGCACTCCTTCCGTCGAGCATGTGCTCGAATGTTAGAATGACGTATGAGCATAAATGTCTAATGGGAGTGCGATGCCAGACCATCACTTTTACTTACATCTCTATTCTTCTCTTCGTCAAATCCACGAAAATATATTTACTTCCGCATCAAGTTAAAGGTATACAACCATAGCATAATACTAATCTCATATTCCTTAATATAACCACAAATACATGTACATTGACTCTATGCCCAACATATCGGACCATGCAATATCTCCTATATCAAGATATCGAGAAACTTTCATTGTCTCACACTTTGAAATATCATCATTCATCTCGATTTACCCCAAAGGGTCCAGAGATAAATGGACAAGATCGCG
>JAOQMP010096275.1:0-15681 GCA_027563575.1 Erythroxylum pedicellare
TTATAGGTTTAAATTTTAAAAATGGTATAAAATTATTTGTTTTTATATTAGGTTGATTCTGTCTAGATCATACTCAAGAAACATGGCATCTAAATTCAATGAGAAGATTGATCTTGAGGGTTATCTATGAAAGAATATCTCTCAGGCCATAAAGGAATTTTAATATCAGAAGTTTGAGGTAAAAAAATATTATTTTCTTTTTTAATTGATTTTTTATATTAATTAGATAAATATTATTACATTATAAGTATTTATTGAATATTTTTCCTTTTTTTCAGAAAGAATTTTTTTGAGTTTCTAAATTTAACGCGGTCATTAATAAAGTATGGGAGAGATGAACATGTACACATTATCGGGACTTTGTTGATATGAAACATAAGGCTAGTGTATAATTGCCTTATATTTCTGAATAAATATGGAGTTGATGGTAGCAGTATTGCACTTCACTTGAGGCAATGTCTATTTCAGAGCATAATTCTATCAACAGACATGGAGAACCGAGAGGAGAGAGTCTTCCTGTATATACGGGAGGATCTATTACCCACCACGAGTACGCAAAGAGACTTGTAAGGATTTAAACTTTACGTTTATATTCTGACTTTTTTACTTTGCTGAATTTCAATTTAAATTGATGTGTAAATTTTGGAATGAAAATATGTGTATTATGGAGAATGATAATGTTATAAATGTTTGGTGCCATATATGATTGTATAGTTGAGTTATTTTCTTTGTTAAACAACGGGTAAATATCATAAAAATAGAAGGAACTCTATTGAAATTTTTATAAATTCTAGTTCAGTTATAACATTTTATTCTTATGTAGTAAAAGTCTATGGGTATGAAGCCTACACCTTGTCAACTCTTTTTGCACTCATATTAAGAAACATGATGGTGTGACATTTGTCAACACCTGATGTAGAGAACTAAATGTATGTGAAATTTATGGTTTAATATTAATGCTTAATAATTATCATTTACTAATATAAACATTGCCTTATGATAAGATCAAATACAAGAAAGCATTCAACGACAGTCTCAGTAGTCTGAAGATGTTGATGATACTCAAACTTATCTTCATGAAGTGGGTGGTAGGGATCGTCATGGAAGGATATTCGGCTTAGGTTCATTTGTGAACACATATTATTCGCAATCTTCAACGTCTAGTACAACAACATCTAGTAAGCAGTCGACAACTAATAAAGTCCATGAGCTTTGGAGCACAGTGTAGACATTGGCAACTCAGTTGCAACAGTCGATGGAGTACATAACTCAACTCCGTAATAAGATGGATGAGTTGAAGGGGAGGACCTTATCGCAGTAATTAGAGCATCCACGGTCACCAAAATCAATAGTGTACTTGTGGTCATTTCATTTGAATTACAAATACTTATTATGTACAATTTAATATTTTTATTATTAATTAAGATAATTTTAACTTTATACCATCAATCAACTTTCTGTTTAAACAAATTAAATGTATAAACAAATCAAAATACTATGCACAGATAATTCATAACTGTTTAAATTATGCAGCAACCATAAGATCATCAAATAAAATTTAATGACGGGATTAAAAATTTTTTTGTTAATTTACCAATAGGAAAATAAAAGTGCGTCGGTAAAATCAATTCTATTAACTAACTAAAAACAACAAACTGTTGGTAATATTGACAATAAGTAACAAATAGAATAACCAATTCCATTGCCAACTTTATCGATAGGATTTGCCTCAGAATAACCATCGGTATACTCACCGACGGAACAAACATAATCGTCAGTAATGTTGTAATAAAATTACTGACGGAATAACCAATACCATTTGTAAATTTGTCGATGGATAAATATTGATCTTGAAAATTTACCGACAATCGACCGCACAAACAACTATCAGTATATTCACCGACGGTTACATAAATTGTCTGTCGGTAAATTTACTGATGGACATTTTGTTATTCGTCAAAAATTATTATCTATGGCCATTTTTACGACGTCTTGGTTCGTCGGTAAATTTCATCGCTAAACTATCTTGCCAACGGAATGCTTAGGTTTTCCATCGGTAATATCCGTCGCTAAATGACATTTTTCTTTTAGTCAATGGTGTTTATGCATACCTATGGATCTATCTTATTTAAACACATTTTGTCCAAGTATAACTCTAGATTGTTCAATTTCTAAGAGTGATGAATGTTAATTAATCATGAGTAGACGCATCGAATGTTGAGATCTTGCTATGGTTTTAAAAGTTGTTTCTCTTTACTTATGATTATGTATTCTTAGGAAATATGGGAAATGAGTAAATATTTTTTAGTCTGTCACTTTGACTTTGATGTTTTGGCCCAAGGACGATTAAAAGCTAAGAGTAAGAAAAATTGATATGTGTTTAATTAATTATACATTTATCCCATAATACTTAGTGATTAATGATATGAAAATACTTACGATACTCACTTTAGTTCATACTTGATTTTAGGCACAATTCAGAAGTATAATAGCTAAAGTGAGTCGAAAGCATACTCGTTGAACCATCTTCTCGAGATTCGTACTCTATTGTCTTCATGGAGTTAAAAGGAGAAGGAATAAAATGAAAATGAAATAAGAAAATGTCAAAAGAATGAAAAATGACACAAATCATGGCCATAAGATGTGTATCACGACCATGAAAAATTTGTCATGGGCATGACACACCAAGTCATGCCCATGACTTTCCACCTGTCCCATTTTTAACCTAATTTTTATTATAAAAGAAATAAGTTATGATGGTAGACACATTCTAGGAAAACATACGCAATTTTCTTCGTTATCTCTTCTATTTTTTACATCTCAGAGGCTATTCATGGGTCTTGCTTAGAGATTGATGGAGAAGATGGAGGGCTAACCTTATGAACACCGGTTCGGAGGTGAAGTCGACATCAACGAGCACATTTAGGCATATCATCATTTTGTATCATTTTCTTTCCCTATTTTCAGATTGATTACGTTATCTTGTGTTTATTGATTGGGTATTATGTAAGAACGATTTTAATGCTTTATTCGATTGTTTTTCATGAGAACCCATTGCTAGAACTTTGAATACGATACGTAATAGTGGTGTTTGAATTTGTTTGTGGCAACAAATGGTATTATATCATTAGGGACAATGTAACAAAGATTAAATAATCAAAGCTTATGTGATTATTACTTAGATTGGTTTATTTTTCTCACTCGTAAGGCGATTATCTAATTAAACTTAGAGAGCTTATTATAAGTTATCCGATAGTTAAGTTTAATTAACGAGCTCTTCTTGATTAACTGTGACCTAAGGAAAAATCGGGATTAATAAAGCTTGCTAATTCACAATCAAAGCAAAGTTAGGATATACATGTCATAAAGGTCACACATAAATAAAAGACAATGAGACTGATATGGATGTGTCAGTCTATAAAGGCTTAAAATTTCACTGGCTTGTGTCTACCACTAGTCACCACTCTTCTAAAGATAATGTATATTCACTAATCACAAAAGTAAAAGTAAATGCTCAAGTTGCTATGAACTTTTTCTATTCAATTCACTCTCTAATAATGACTATATAGTCTTAGAAGCAATAGAAAACAAAATTTGTTTTTTTTGTTTGTATTGATTCTCTCTCTTTTTGTTTGAAAACTTAAAAACATTTAAGAAACAAGCAACTTAAAAACATACATGCATATCCTAACAAATGCGAAAATGTAAAGGAAAAGAAATAAACTCCCCTCAGGTTTCCTCCTAGGAAGCGTCTTTGTTTTTTATCATTGGCTCAAATCTTTGTTTTCCTCATCACTTGACAAAGTTATGATCTTCAGGTTTCAAAACTTACACTTTCTCCACTTAAGGTTCTTCAAAATAGGGCCTAAGTTGATGACCACTCATATTTAGTGTCTTCCCTATCTTCTTACTCTTAATCTCTACTAAGTCCCTACACTCTTGGGATATCTCTTCACCTTTTTCTTCCTTGATCAATTTCTCTAACCTTCTAAGTTAGAGTGAAGGGTTAGTCTCAATAACAATTAAGGACTTAGTACTCACCTTCTTCTTCACAAGCAATCCCTTGAGCAGTCCTCTCAAGATTCTCAAGCTCCATTCCACTCTGTAAGGTTTCTACATTAACATTCCTTGGATTCACCTCAGGTTGAGATGGTTGCATCTCTATACTTTATGATTCTAGGAAGTTGATAGCTACTGTCATTTGGCCTATCTGGCTTACCAAGTTCTACATTCTAGACATTGTATCTTGCTGAAATTATATCACCTCCTGTTGAAATTGTATAGTATTAGTAGCAAGAGACATAACTAAGTCTTCTAGAGATGTAATTGAGTTGGAATAGGAGGCTTTTATTATATTCGGGAATTGCTGTACATCCTTCAGCCCATCAAGGAAGTAGTTTTGCTAGTTATCCCCTATATAACTAAATTTCGTACAATTGCTCCAAGCTTAGTTATAGGGTTGGGAATATGGGTTATGGGGAAATTTTCCACCAATAGAATTTATTATATCCAACAATGGCATACTTCCTTCACTGTATCCTTTTCATACACAAAAGTAAACAAACGTGAAGTTTTAGAAATAAATGTAAAAAGGAATTAAAAAATATATACAAAACACTTCCTAGTAATGATGTCAAAATTGGTAGCGCATCATAACACTAAAAAAATAACTAAACTTAAAACTATAATTAGTGATAAGTCTAGGTCACTCTATAGAGAGTGAGTGTAAAGCTTTTGTGATGAAAATAATTAGTGTTTAGGATAGGAGGATTGGTAAAGAAAATCAAGTGAAACTAAAATAATGAAAACAAATTAAAGCAAGAAGTCAAAAATGATAAAATTGATGAATGGATTTCGTAATCCAATTCTTGATTCAATCTCGACCTACACACGAATAATCATACTTTAATGTCTTGTTATTTTCATACCTCTCCTAGCAACTATAATCATAGGTTAACAACAAGCTCTATTAACCCCAGATTTCTCTTAGGTTGTGTTTAGTTAAAACAAGCTCTTTAATGAAACCTAGGTATCGAACAACCTAGAACAAGCTCTCTGGATTTAATAAGACAGCTGCATTACGAGTTAGGAAAATAGATTAATCAAGGCAACAACCACATAAGCTCAGATCATTTAACCAAAGTTATGTTATCCCTAATGATTCGAAACCATTAGTTGCCACAAATGAATCCAAACACAACAATTACGTAAACTAAAACCCTGATGAAACCAAAATCTTAACAAACTAAAACCCAAATATTACCTTAAAAATGGTTTTGATTTACTAACTAGAAATTTTTAGTTAAACGTCATCTCTTCTCTTTAGTCAAACCAAATTTATGGTTATCTCTAGTTGAACCTAAGCATCAAATGAAGATGATTTTATCGTAGATGAAAAGTTTTAGGCAACATCAAATGGGTGTTTCAATCTACACGATGTTGGTTGTGACACTTGTTATGCTATATAATAAGAACTTACATTATTTATTTAATAACCATTAGGTTTTTTTAACGGAGATTGATAATAGGGGGTTATGTGTTACAATAATAAAGCTATATAGGGTGATTGATAGTTTTAAAATTCAAGGTCCAAATTAAAAGAGGCTCAAACCATAGGGGATTGTTATGAATTTAACCCTTTTCTTCTTTATGAATGGGGGACAGAGAACTAGGTGAAAGCTTTAGTGATATGATTTTGAAAAAGAGCATTTCCCCCATTTAAATATTAATTTTAATTAAAAATAATAATTAAGAACTCAAAGTTAATTGCGCTTATAAGCCTATTAAAATTAATTTTCTATTTTGTATACTTTATTTGAGTTTAGACTTCTAGGTTCATTAAGTTAGTTTGGTAATATCTTTATAGTTTTAAAAACCAATAACAATTATTTGGCTTTTAATTTCTTTTCTTAAAGTATAGTCTCCCCTTTTCTTTTCAAAGTTTACATTTTAATTTCATTTTTAATTTTAATTTCATTCCTTTCTTTTTAAGCTTAGTTAGTTTAAGTGCTTTATCTTTAAATCATTTTTTTTCTTCAAATCCATTGAAGCTTTCTTAGTTTAGAGTTACCTATCTAAATTATATGCATTTTCTTTAATATTATTTTATGTTTAAGGTCCAAACTTTAATTTTCGGCCAATACGTATTTTCATTTAAGATACTTTCTATTTCAAAATCATTAAATTCTAGCTTTCTTTTTAAATATGATTAAATCCTTTTTAATTTGGAGCCTTTTTTATTAAAATTCCTTTTAAAATCAAATCATGAAAAACTCAAATTCATTTTATTCTCAAATATTAAAATTTCTTCTTTTACACTTTTTCTTTATCTCTAAGCCTTATGAAACAATCATAGCATACTCAAGTAATTTATTTTTTTAATCTGTAGGTCAACCATAAATTCTTAGGTCTTCATTCACATACTTTAAATCTCATTTCAAGTTTTAAATATTAATTCAACAATTTTATTTTAAGCTCTAAGTACACTATAAGCTCGTAGGTATTTAACAGGTTTTATTTTCTTTATTTAGCTTACTTTTAATCACTTTACACTCATTTTTATTTTCTTTTCAAAAATTTCAAAAGTAACATAAATATTGTCTAGACTTAAATAATTGTTTAGGCAGATAAACCAGGGTGCCTTACACTTTTCCAATTTTACAATTCAATCCCAAACTCATTTTTATATAGCAAAAATATTTTCTAGACTTGAGTAATTGTTTAGTAGATAAACCAGGGTGCTTTACACTTTTCTAGTTTTCCAATTCAATCCCGAACTCATTTTTAGTTAAGACATTTTTAGTTTCTTTCTTTTAGTTTTTCTTTATCTTTCCTTAAGACAATGGAGTTATGACTTATTGATGTACATGTAATTCCAACTCCATCTTTGTTCAATGCTTTTTCAAAAACCTTAGTGACACTTATGCTAGCTCTAATGGGGACTAGAAGATTTAACAAACTTTAGGTTTTAGATTTTTTTATTTTAGAGAGTTGTTCATTTTTAATTAAATCTTTATTTCCACAATGTACAGGGTGTGAGATCTATAATAACATGAGTTCATGTACATATTTGTATCAATTTATGACTTTTTATTTTTTTATGTTTCTTCTTTTGTCATGTAGAGTTTCTAGGGTAGTGTTATATATATATAAAGTTTTAAGAAAGTTATTTGATTTCCTTTAGGATGCATGAGCATATAATTATATGTATATTTTTGTTTAATTATGTTTCCTTATCTTTGCTAAAAATTTCCTTTGGATAACCCTATAACATTGAGGCTAAAATGATGCCCAATGAATTAGATTTGTCAGTCAACATTTATTCTTTCCTCCCTTGTAGGATTGAAAGCATGAGAAGATAAGAAGACTAATTTTCTTCTTATTAGTCATTTTAGACTCATTCTTTTTTTAAGGTTCAATGGATCTCTAATGATGGAACATTACTCTTAAAGCTAAATGCACTAATCAGCTTAGAATTTACGAGTAATGTCAATCTTTAGGAGATCTCAAACCTTAATGCATATTAAAGTAAATCAACTTGTCTTTCTTAATCCCTACATTGCTTCAGTTTTGTCATCATGCATAACTTCTATAAGTTAGGAGGATTTTCTTTTGGCTATTTCTTTGAAATCACAATTTTATTAGATTTGTATTATTCTTATTTTAAAAATCCATTTTCATTTTATTCTTCTATTTTTAATATTCTCAGTTATCAGTGTTTTAAATAAAGATTCATATGTTTGAGAGATCACACTTTCATCCTACATATATGGATAGGCTTACTTCTTTTTGAGTTTTGGTTACAAACACCATAAATATGTCATCATGTAAAATTAAAGAGGAGTTGTAGCCTCTAAAAGCATAAATGAAGTTAGGAGGAAAAGAAGACATTAGCTACATTATAATTTGGTCATCTTTTTTTTTTTTTTTACTACAATGAAGAAATCGATTTTATATAATGATGGATATGAACTTGGAAAATTTTTGTTATGTATCTTTGAAATTTATTTGCTTAATTTTAAAATTCATTTTATTTGGTATAGTTATGTACTTATAAATATCTTTTTTTCTTACGAAAGGATTGATTTTGCTAATCATAGCTCGAGGAAGAAAGGGTAAAAAAATTTTACAAGTGACATTCTTGTCTCACATGGTCTACGATTAGAATAATGGAACTACTATAATTAGAGAAGTTTAAGGTGGAAAAGTTAAGTGAAAAACTAAACCATATTATAGAGGAGTTCAGGCTGTAAATATTAAGTAAAAGAAAAACTCTTATTGATGGGGAGACTCAAACCAATAGGCTCGGAGCATAAGTTCTCTTTAGTGCACCTCCTTCATTTTGTCTATATGTAAGGCTCTCAATACCTCTTTCACTGACTTCTTAATTCTGAGTGGCATCAATTCCTTAATTTCCACCAACTAATCAATTCATTTTGCATCTACCTATCACTTTTTTCTATCATTTTCCTAATAGTTCCCTGTTATTTAAGCTTACTTTTTCCATTTATTTCTATATACTCAATGCCATCAATTTTCATACATCATATGCTAGAAATGGGAGCATAAAAAATGATCCATTTAATACCAATTCCCTTGGCACCAATATATATCGACTATAGAGCTAACACCAGTGTATAAACATTCTTTCTATAACACTTGGTCATAAAGAAAGCCTATGAGGGAGTCATAAAAGACAAGTTAACTAGCCTAAAAAAAATACATAAAAAGATTATGTATATAATTAAAAGAGCTACATTTGCTAATGTTTGGCTAGTTATGGAGTTAGGCTTAATATTGAATAGTCAATTATCTCACAAGTTCAAAATGTAGGAATTTAAGAAATACAATGGAAATTTATATCCTAGGACTAATATAAGAATGTTTTATAATAAGTTGGTTGCCTATATTGACAATGAAGAATTATTGGTTTATTGTTCCCTAAAAAGTATTATTAGACCGTTGTTGAGAAGGTTTCAAATTTTGGATCAATCATTTATGAGACATTAAAGGGAACTAGTTAATTTATTCTTAACATAGTACAAGTTTAACCAAGACACTTTGGTAACTCATGAGGAACTTTAGCAAATGCGTAAGAAGCCTAGTAAAAACTTAAAGGAGTGCATAAAAAGGTGGAATTTAAAGGCATCCAAAGCCCAACCACCTTTCTTAAAAAAATATACTATGTACCTATTTTTAAAGATATTACAAAAGCTACACTATAACAAGTTATGTAAATTTTCAAATTTCCCCTTTAATAAGTTTGTCAAACAATATAAAATATTGAACAATGTGATGAAAAAAAGGAAAAATAGACATTATTTTATAAGAAATCACCAAGAACCCTCTCTAGAAGTAAAAAGAAAGAGGAAGTAAATTAGGTTGTAGTAATGTCTGCTTCATACCATCTTAAAAAGTCCAATAATTAGAGAAAGAATTGTAAAGATGAGATAACCTCAATCAACCTTCTACCTCCTTATTTCATATAAAATTACCTTAAGTGTCTCCATTGTTACCTTCGTATACTTCACAAGTGGCGTTTGTTTAGGGTTACCATAATCAACTAAGTCATCAACCATTTAGGCCACCTTTTATACGATAATAGCCATTTCTTTAGCCTCAACTTAGCTAAGCTCCACTTATGAATCACATTTAAAGGAAACAAAGCCAATAGGTCAATAATAACAATAGCAAGGACCATAAAACCAAGGAGGTAAGAGGAACAAAAGGGAGCCTTTTTCACCAAAGGGAATGACTCTAGCATAAATCTATAAGTTGTTTATAAAATAGAAAAAATTATGTCAAACCATATGTAACTAAAAACATTATCCAAGTATTTATATATAGTCTAACCCTCTCCCTCTTATTCCATCAATACCTAATAAATAGTTTGAGATTCCATATCCTTACTAGCATAAAACAGAGCTGACATATGAATATTGTGATGAGGTTGTGGGACATTAAGCTGGAACTTATGTGACCTTCTAGACTAAAGTCATATGCTTTCTAAAACATAGGTAGCTTAAGTTGGAAAAAGAAGAACAGAGTTTCAATAATAGTTTCTTACCAAAACATTCAACTTGAATGGATGGAGTTACAGCAACCAATGGAGGAGCCTAAGTTTAGGTAAATATGCTTCATTTTCTTATTTTCTTTCTATTTATCATTACTAGGTATATAACACGGGTTTTTTATTAATATGGATCATTCGCACATTTAAACAATCTCTAAATTTTGACTTGTATTAAATTTTAAATGCTTTTTCTCGAATCAAAGACCTTATTTATTTAGATGCTAATTTGAATGTTATTAATGATGATTAATTAATGAATGCTTGAATATTTACTTAACTTCTCTTAACGTTTTCTACATGTTAATTTATATATCCTTACAATTCGATGTTCATATGACCCAATGTTAAATTACATACATATACTTGCAAATAATACAAAATTAGAAATATCTCATGAATTGTCAACTGACCTAATATTCCTTAGTATATTTGTAGTACCCCCTATACGGAATCTACTACCACTAACATATATAGAAACCAATTTCCTATACATACATTTATGGAATACATTTCTATCAATGTTATACATATAAACATTACAAAGTTTCACATCACTTAACATTATCATTTAAAAGTAGTATTACATCTTTATATTTACATGATAATCCAAAAAGAAAATATACAATTTCCTTTACTCTTTTACATGTACAATCATCTTACCAAAACACATTCCAAATGCCCTTTTTACTCCTAGTTGTTGGCCTTGGTCCCTGCAGTTGTTCCCTGTACCTTACTCCTATGACTTGAACCTACATGGATTAACTCCTATGCTAAGTTTGAAAGCTTAGTGAGGGAATACTTAGTTTGGTGACCACTCACAGCAATCATTCGCTAAGCATACATATTCAGAAATATCACAACTCATATACCATAAATTCACATTTATGAACCAAACATTGATATTCAATGCTCATTAATACAAATTATTAATACAAATGCAAATGCTCATCAATACCAATTATTTATGTTTTCACACTGTATTTCTTATTTATAACGATTAGGCCTGCACATCCTATGGGTATGAATAACAGGAGTTGTGCATATCTGAAGATATAAAAAATGTGGATGCCTGAAGGCATTGAACTATAGAGTCACTATAGTCTTGAAATAAAGACACCATTGGTGTCAAACTATAGCAACTGCAATGTAACCCTATAGGCATGCCTATCTATCCACCACCAAGACAATAGCACAAGCACTATAACATTTTCTTTAACCATTTGCCAATTTCACAATTCATATAAGGACAAATCATATGATACTCATTTTAAGCCATAAAATTTGTATTTGCGTTCATACATGCAAGTCATGACTTATCACCATTAGAAGGGTATCAAATCACACTTTTATAATTGTACCATACATGTATGAATGATAAATATTCATACAAATCATTTATGTACATGTAAAATTTCTTTAATATGCATTATACTCAATCTTAAAATCCAATGTTCAATCACCTAATTCACATAAGGTAAGTCCTATTTTATTTATTTCTAGGTGTTTGAAAAGTTTCATACACATTAAAAAAGGTTCGGATCTGATTTGATAAAAATTAGAAATGAAAAAAAAATTAAAATAGTGCAATTTCATTCGCATCATATCCCCTAACCAGAATTCATACCTCCACTTGTTCCAAAATTTTCATATAGAAAATGCTCAAAATAGGTGTTAAGGTCTTGTATACATTTATTTCCCTATGTATTTAGTTTCCAAATCACTAAAAATCAAGCTGTTTTAACTTCTAAATCATGAGATATAGACCAAACATCACAAGCTTCTCCAAAATAGGGGTAACATGAGGTCACCATTTTTATCTCAATTTTCAATTTCATAAAGCTAGAATATCTTCTATATATTTCTATTGTATGTCTTGTTTTTCATATGCAAATAAAATCACCCAATTTAGAGGTCTATAGGATGAGTTATGACCTAAACAATGTGACTAGTTTAACAAACCCTAGACATAATTCCTCTACATGATACTCTCTTATCATATTCAACCAATTTTATGAAAGGTAACACCAAATAACACCAAAGCATCATCCCAGCAACCGTTACTCATCCAAATGAATCTTTGTATCCTTTCAAACATACACATAAAGAGAAATTATATCAAGTGTAGTCCCAAATCTTAAAATTGGCAAAGTAGTTCTTCTCATGCCTTTCCTTCTCTTCCTCTTTGACTTTGCTTGACTCACCAACTAGAAACATTACAAATACATATCTCAATCCCACTTCCAACTTTATAATTTTAGTTCTTCAAAAGAAAAGAAAGAAAAGGTAAAGGTGAAGAGAAAATCCCTAACTTTTACCTTAATTTCCACCTAAGATTGGCCTAATTTCTTACATGAAAAATAATGGGATGAAAAAGGAGAAATGAAGATGAGAAAAATCTGAAGTTAAAACCCTCAAAGTGTTGTCCATCTTCCCTCTCTATATGCCCATTTGTGATCTTTCAAGACTCACTCACGTGGTTAATTCCTATTGGCCACACATGTTTTATTATTATTGGTCACATAAGCCTTAATCTAATTAGTCCATGGTTAACTTAGAAAAATTGCATATTGGTCCTTCTTCCCCTATGTATTAATTTTCTAATGGCATAAATTTCATGCAATTTAGTTAATTATTTTGAGAGTTATATCCAAAATACAATAGGTTGTTCAAAAACAAGGACAACAGTCAGAACTCAACTTGTAGCTAGAATTAAAAAATTTTAGAGGCAGAATCAAATTTTAATTCCTTTATTAAAGTTTTATACCTATGTCTCTAGATTAATCTTCAATTGATATTATCCAATTTGGAGGTCTAAAGTCCAAAATATGGCCAAATTTGTTCAATGGAACCTATCTATCCAGTGTGGTACACATCCCAAATCAACTAACTTTGATCTTATCATACAAGAGCAACATTAAAAAAAAAAAACACATCCAATTTAACCAACAACATCCCATTTGCTTATGGAATACTTCATTTATCAATTCCCCCTCACATCACGCTCATAAATCCAAGCAAACATTTCAAACATTTCCATACATATTTCATGTATAAGTATGTATGTCCATGTCGAAATGAACAAATTACCCATTCACCCATATCTTTTACATTAAGTACCAATATGTCTCTTACTATACTTAGATGCACTTAATTCATTATGTCCACTTCTTAATACACCCTAGACATGCTATAATAATTTTAAGGTATATATGGGGGCATTACAATATTCTTATCTTTATAATCTACATGATTATAATATTAAGAAAATAATGGTATGTGAAAGTCAATTTAGTCAACTTAAAAAATACATCGATGATATCAATGAAGGCCTTTCATATTTAGATCAAGCAAGTGATGAAAAAAGTTAAAGCATAACTCGCTAGGTTTAAAAGCTTATAAACTATCACATAGGTAAAAATAAGAGTATGAACAAAATCTAATAGGTTGTAAATTGGTAAAATCAAAGCTTGTAAATAGAAATTTCATAAAAAAGAAAAGAGATAGAGATATTATTAGGTTTAAAACTACTAAATGATGGTAGAGGTAAAAGTTAAAGTCTTTTACTAAAAATGAAAAAAAGAAAAAAATTTAGATAGGTTGAAAACTGATAAACAATGGCCTAAACAAGCCAACAAGTAAAAAGTACAAAGGAATATTCCCTACACTAAATGAAGATGACCATTTTCATGTGAGGGGATGAAATATTTTGGAAAGATCCACTATAAATTCAATTTTATGGTCTTATTTAGTTTTTCATATTCATAGGGGTTTGTGTTCATTTGCTATATTCTAGTTTGAAGATCAATTTACAAAGAAGAAACTTATATGAAAATTGATTGAACTGACAAATTAAATAATGTCATAACTTATTGTCAACATAATCAGTTTACATATCCTTTATTTCAAAATCAATTGCAAAGTATAATATTCTAATTTTCAATTATAAAATTCTATTCCAAAATTCTTTTTAATTTTAAGAATCCTAACTATCATTCTTTATCTTTAATTATTTCAAATGGTATAAATAATTAGTATTTTTATTTATACAAGAATTATTCAAATTAACTTTTTAAAATTAAGAGCTATGTATAATTTTTGAATGCCATATTTAGTGAACCAGCTATCTAAGATCAAGCTATCAAGAAGCACCTATCAGTTAATAAGGTGAGCTTTTAGTGTAGGGCTCTATGAAGCATGGTGAGAGAGGAATTAAAGAAATTTCAGGAAGGAACTGATGAATATTAATTATTGCACACATTAAGATGATTGTACATGCATTCATTGACATTTTTCTGGTATAACTGATTTATAAATGTGATATATTAAGAATTGTGGATTATATGTATTGAAAATTGATTTGTTGATAATAATTTTATAATTTTTGGTGAAATTTAGGAAATTTCTAAAATTTTGGGTATTTTTAGACTAGAAAAAATGCCAAATGGCAGGATAATTGATAAATGGTAGTAAAAATAAGAGTAAAATGGCAGTGGAAATTTTTATAAATAACTTTGGGATTTAATGAAAAGTGTTATAGAAAATCGGGAGACAATTGGATTAGAAATGGGGAAACAAATGGACTAGTAGTTTAAAAGACCAAGTGAAGACCATAAGATGGTGACATATGGCAAGTGAAAAGTGTCCCTTGCCTTGCTACACACCTCACTTATGTATGGCCTAAATGAAAAACAACCATTTGGTCTTTCATTTTATTTCTTTGTCTAAATGCTCTCTCTTCATTTCATTCTTCATCTTCTTCCCTTCTTCTTCTCCATTCATGGCATTTTCTTACCAACCCTACTCTTAATGTTGAGTTGCCATCATCTTTCACTTTATACTTCAAGATCTTTGTTATTTCTACATCTTGTTACAAAAAGACCCATTCTATTCCACCTTAACTGTTAATGATAGTGTATCATGGAAGGAGTTAGGGTTTCATATGATTTTTGAAGAATCTTGGAGCTTAATCAAGTAAGTAACATGCTAATTCTCATGGGTTGAATATGAAACAAATATGGTGATTAATTAATATTAAATGATAATGAGACTAGTGGTAATTATACATGTGCATCGTGGATGAAGAATGAAAATATTGATGTCTTATTTCTTTGAGTGTATAATGAGTAATGATAACGAGATCATGTTATAAATTTTAGTATGTTAAATTTATTTATGAGTTGTTTAATAAAAAGCATTTATGATGATAGATTAAGGGATGAAAGATTATAAAAAAGGAAGCTTGAAATATGATGATGTGTGGATGGGGAGGTAAATAAAGTTATATCTTATATTGTGTTAAGATGAGTAATAATTCGTGAGTTTAGAGTTTAGAGTTAAAAACCTTTGAAGTATTTGAATATATTTCTTACCCTCTAATTTTTTTTATTTTCATCAAAATCTGAATCTAAGATACTTCAACTCAGAAATTAACAATAAAAAATTTTCACAATTTTGTCTTATGAGTTCGAAGTGATAATTTAAAAGTAAAGTTTTTTATTTTTAATATATTTATAGCTTATTAAATATTTGAACATATTATAATTAATTTGTAATTTGTCATTAATGTGACATTATATTAGCATTTTAAATCAGAACATTAATATTAAATG
>JAOQMP010096287.1:0-15678 GCA_027563575.1 Erythroxylum pedicellare
ATTTTCACAGGAAATAATCCAGGTATATTTGATGATTTCAAGAAAGCCATGACCAAAGACTTTGAGATGACTGATATTGGTGAAATGTCCTACATCTTTGGAGTCAAAGTGAAACAAACAGGAGAAGGAATTTTCATTTCTCAAGTGAAGCATGCAGATGAAGCCTTAGGTTCAAATTGAAAGATTGCAAACCAATAGCCACACCTGCTGAAGCAAGCATAAAGTTAAGAATTGATTCAGAAAGAAAATCTATAAATCTAACATTATTCAAGAGTTTGGTTGGGAGTTGGAGGTATCTGACCTACACAAGACCAGATATTATGTATACAGTTGGGCTAGTCAATAGATATATGAAGAAGCCCAAACAAGATCACTTTGATGCAACAAAAAAAAAGAGATATATGAAAGGTATAATTGATGAAGGTTTATTCTATACACATTCTCAAAATTTGAAATTAATTGGTTATTTAGATAGTGATTATGGTGGAGATGTGGATGATAGAAAAACTACTTTTACTTATGCCTTTCATATTGGGTCAGCAATATTTTCATGGTCATCAAAGAAGCAACAAATGGTTGCCCTTTCAACATGTGAGGCTGAGTATTTAGCTGCAACAGCAAGTCCATGTCAAGCAATGTGATTGAGATATATTTTAAGTGAGTTGGATCACGCACAAGAAGGCCCGACAAGAATATATATTGACACCAAGTTTTCCATATCACTTAGAAAAAAATCCAATGGCACACAGTTGAAGCAAACACATAAAATGTCATTTATTCAAGAGCAGGTGAAAATCAAAATTGTGGAATTAGTGTTCTGCAGAACAGAAGATCAACTGGCAAATATTTTTACAAAACCACTGAACAATGAAGTGTTTCGCAGATTGAGAGAAAAGCTTGGTGTGCAAAGTCGAGTTTGAGGGAGAATGTTAGAAAGCAAACTCTCTTTTGGACATTTAGAGATCAACGTGTGAGGCTCCAAATAGTTGCTTAATAGTTTAGAATAATAGGTATCAAAGTTGCTATATTTAGGTCACATATGGGACACTTGCCATTCTCCTTTATTACTAATTGTCCAATGTCGGTTTAGCATGCCTATATAAAGGCTAGCTCCCATCTCTTGTACTTTATATGAATGAAGTGAAATACAAAAAGGTGCTGTAGCACATTGTGTGGAAAAAGAAGGTGTGTGTAGCATGTGAGGGAAAAAAATACAGTTGTAGTCTTGAGAAAAGAAGAAATTTATTGAGTGAATATATTTTCAGATTTTATTAAGAGCCCATTAAGCTTCCAACAAACACTTCGCACCCAAATTTTATTGGTGGAAGTAAGGCTATTGAAGTAGCAATACAGCAAGTCACGTCTTTTAGAGTTCCTCTACCCATTTCCAGGCAAAAGGTGCGTTCTTGATATTGAAGTCATTGGTATTTTCCCATATACATGATTCATTCAATTGGATTATCTATCTATCTCTTTCAGTAGGATTCACTTTTCTTGCTAAATAGGATGTTGTAAAGATGGACAAGCCATCAGCTTCTGAAAGGAGTATGAACTCTCGAGGTTTTCTTGGTAGATAAGTTAATGGAATAGTGCTTGCGTAGGTATGGTTTTCTCATTTTCCTGTCCTATTCTTTTTCATCGCTTTTTTCTCTCTCTATTATTTGGTTTAAATGATCATTCCTTTTGGGTCGGTTGATTTTTGACCTTGTCATATTGTTTCATTTGTTCAAGTTACAGGGAGTTCAACTTGCTGCGGAAGTTGAAAAAGTTGCACCATCTGGTAATCATCATTTAGAAAACATCAACAGGAACAGCTGACATGCATGCACACATATTTCTTCCCACATATTCTCTCTCACATCTTGAGTTGGAATTACAGACGGCATTTTCAGCCCAGCTCGATTTACCCGGCTTTGGGCCAGGCTCGGGCACACCCAGTATGATATCTTGATTGTTGCAAATGATGTTAATTTAGGGAATGCAATTGGTTCAAGTTGGGGTATTTCATCAATTTTTGGTAGAAGTAGAGCTGACAATTCTCGTGTCTCTGCTGAAGAGAATGTAGCCAGCAAGTCATACAATGAACCTATTCAGAGCATGGATGGTATGGAACAAAGCTCCATGATCCATTTATAGGAGGTATGACTGGGCTTTTTTTTTGTCTATGCCATTATTTACAGGCAATGAACATCTTCTTTTTCATTTCTTTTCCTTTTCCTTACCTCTTACGGGTTCTGTTTCCTAAGCCTCCAACTGTTTTGTGGCCCCCGGAGAGCCAATCAGAGTAGGAGTCTATTGAGATTGTTGTCACTAAATTGCTTTTGAGATCATATTATGACATTGTTCGAAAGAATATTGAAGACTCAGTACCGAAAGACTCAGTGCCGAAAGCAATTGTGCATTTCCTGGTAATTTAATCCGTAAGCACATTGTTGCTAATTTTCTTTTCTGTTTTTCAGTGTCTGGTTTCTCTTTGTTATTTTCACTTTCTGTGCCAAAATATTTGATATCGTAGGAGTTAGGACCTTGTCCTTCAACGACAATCATTGATTCTCTAGTTTGAACATGAATCTAGTTTAGTAGAGCATACCAAGTTGCATGCTTATTCTTACTCCCAAAACTTTGCAAAGATCTTGCATACTCACAGTTTTAGATGTTTCTTGACTATAAGAGTGTGAGCCTTTTTGCTTCATTCTATTGTTAAGGTACTGACTACTTATAATATTAGTATACAACTTAGTACTCTTTTTTACATAGTTGGAGGCTTTTGAGAATTAAAATTTCTCGTGTAACTTCTCTGTATAAAATGTTGTTCCTTAGTGAGATCAAACTTGTATGTTTTGTGTGTCTCAAAGACATATTTCTTCCAGGCCATAATCTTGTTGAATCTTCTCAACGACATGCTTTAGTATCATTTCTCTTGTGTAGTGCTTGTAGCTTTATTGATTTGAATATAGGAACTTATGTTTGTGATGTTGATTGGTTATCAAATGTAGGTGAACCATACGAAGAGAGAATTACACATTATCTTCATTAAGAAGCCGTACAGGTGATTTGAGATATCATCACGATAATTACTGCCCTGATTTCTTCCTCTGTTTTCTAAATTGTGCAGTAGTTTTTGCAAGTTCAGTTGGCATCTGTCTTATCCAAACAGGGAAAATCTGTTTGAAGAGATGTTGCAGGAACCTGATGAGATAGCAATGAAGAGATGTTTATTTTTTGTCCCACCAGAAAAGGGAATTGTTTTGTTTTCGTAACACTGCACTGTTATTTTAAAACACTGCAGCAGGGAGCACTCTTGTTTATTTTTGTAACACAGAAGAAAAAAGACACTGTTGTTGTCTTTTGCGACAATGCAGAAAGGGTGCAAACTTTTCTATTCATAAAAATCTCCAACAGCGTACTTTATACGTACAACATATCCAACAACAAATAAAATATAACTATAGCGAACTGCCAACATAACTGACATACATAACTGACAAATAGATAACTGGTTTTTTAATAAAACTGACATATGCAGCGTTTAATCCAATACGTTAATACTCCTCCTTGGATCAAATGCTGCTACATACTCCAATCTGCTTCCTCAACCACTTAAACTAGTCAACTTGAAATGGTTTAGTAAAAATATAAGCGAATTGATTCTTTGTACTGCAATACACAAGCTTTATCTCCCCAAATTTCTACACTTCTCGCATATAATAAAACTTTACCTTAAAATGCTTAGTCTTGTCATGAAACACAGGATTTTGAGATATTGCCAGAGCAGCTTGATTATCCACATTCAATTCGGTTTCTCCAACATTAAAACCAAGATCTGTCAACAAAATTCTCAACCAAATTGCATGATTTGCAGCTGTCGTTGCTGCAATGAACTATGCTTTAGCAATAGACAAAGCCATAATGTCTTGTTTTTTCGAACACCAAGAGAAACATGCTGATCTTATAGCAAAACAATAACCAGTTGTGCTCTTCATATCTTCTACAGAACCAGCCCAGTCATTGTCTGAATAACCATATAACTTGAACCTCTCACTTTTGGTATTGGTGAATTTAATCCCATAAGAAGAAGTTCCCTTCAAATACGTGAGTACTCTTTTGGCAGCTTTCATATGTAATTCACTTACACAATGCAAAAATCTTGACAACACATTGATAGTATATTGAATATCTGGTCTAGTGGCTGTCAAATACATCAAACAACCCACCAAACTTCTATAAGTTGCATTGTCTACAGGTTCTGCTCCATCTTCTTTGTGCAGCTTCTCTTTTTGATTCATAGGAGTTCCCACACTCTTGTATTCTTCCATTCGAAATCTCCTTAGAATCTCCTTTAAATATTTCTTTTGACAAATGAAAATCTCACCTGGATTTTGCTTGACCTCCATTCCAAGAAAATAAGCCATCACACCCAAATATGTCATCTCAAATATCTACATCAGATCATGCTTTAATTGATTGATTTGTTTACAGTCATTCCCTGTCGCCAAAATATCATCCACATAGAGAGAAATAACCACAATACTTCATGCAACTTTCTTGGTATACAAAGTATACTCACTCAAACTTCTTTCATAACCCAAATATTGTAAATAACTATCCATTTTGTTGTACCATGCCCCGGGAGCTTGCTTCAAGCCATACATCCCTTTTTTTAACCGATAAACTTTATTTTCATTCCCTACAACACTAAATCCTTCAGGCTGCTCTACGTATATTTCCTCTTCAAGCACCCCATTCAAGAATGCAGATTTCACGTCTAACTGAAAAACAATCTAGCCTTGCTCAACTGCGATTGCAAGTAGTAATCGAATGGTGTCCAGCTTTGCTACAAGTGCAAAGGTATCAGAATAATCTACTCTCCACACTTGAGCATAACCCTTCACCACCAATTGAGCTTTATACTTGTTGATCGATCCATCTGCATTTTATTTAACTTTAAATATCCACTTCATACCAATAATCTTTCTGTCATCCGGTTTATCAACTAACTCCCAAGTACCATTTTTCTTGATCATATTCAACTCTTCAATCGTAGCTTTTTTCCACCTCTCATCGCTTTTTGCTTCTTGATAATTTGTACGCTCAAACACAGCAACATGACATCTTTGATATTTGTCGATAAGTGATCGCATACCTCTCACTAGGATATCATCAATAATATCAGTAAACTCTTTTTCCTCCTCTTGTATTTGAACTGGTACATTCTTCACCTGTTCACCTTTGTCATCAGATGTCCAATTCCATGGTTCATCTTCCAAAAATTTCACATCTCTACTAATTGTCACTTTAGTAGAATGTGGTTGATACACCCTGTATCCCTTAAAGTGCAAATTGTAACCAATGAACACACCCAGTTCAGCCTTTTGATCCAACTTATCTCACTTCATTTGTGGTACATGTGTATAACACACACAACCAAAAACTCTCAAGCCCTTCACTGATGGTTTAAAACCATACCATGCTTCATATGGAGTTTTCTTATCTACCGCTTTGGTAGATAATCTATTTGATAAGAACACTGCTATATTCACTGCCTCTGCCCAAAACTTTTTTGGCATATTTTTTTCCTGCAACAGACATCTAGCCATCTCTAATACACTTTTGCTCTCCTTTCACTCACTTCATTCTATGGAGGAGAATATGGAACAGTAAAATGATGTTGGACACCTGATTCTTCACATATAGATTTGAAACTTCCATAGGTATACTCTATTCCATTATCTAATCTTATTGCTCTCAATTTTTTTCCACATTCAATCTCAACTATCCTTTTAAAATTTGAAAACACTCCTGTAACTTCAGACTTTGCTTTCAAAAAACACACCCATCACATCCTATGTAATTGTTAATAAATAAAATAAAATATATGCTCCCATTCAAAGAATGTTCTGACATGGGACCACAGACATTAGTTTACACAAGTTGAAGTTGTTCAGATGCTCTCCATGAAGAGCCTGTAAATGGGAATCTAGTTTGCTTACCCAAAAAACAAGTTTTGCAATTTGAGTTTTGATATTGCATCAATGGCAGTCCAGAAACTAACTCCAATTTCTGCATGTATCCAAGCCAACTACTCTGACAGTGCCCTAACCTCCTATGCCAAACTCCAAATTCATCATATTACACTTTTAAAGCCCTCTCACTTCCTTCTTTTGGACCACATGTGAAACACTTAAATTTCATAGGTATATTAAATAGCACTTCACCAGTAGAATCAACAATCAAACATTCTTCATTTTCAAAAATCACCTTATATCCTCTTTGCACCAACTGACCAACACTAAGTAAATTTTGGTCTACCTCAGGCACATACAACACATTTGAAATCAACTTTGATACATTAGGACCTTTAATGATCACATTACCTCTCCCTTTCACAGTAATATATTCTCCATTTCCAATTTTCACTCTAGATAAGAAACTTTCATCCAAGTCATAAAACAAACTCAAATCACTAGTCATATGATGTGTGCAGCCACTATTGACTAGCCAACTACCCACATCAACTTCTGAGTTAAAATAGGAAATAGAAAATAATTGTTCTACCTCAGTCTGTGCTGCTTATTATGTATTTGTTTATTATTGTTGTGATTTCTTCTCTCTACAGACGATCTCTGCATGTCCCATTTTGTGATAAAACCTACATTTGATATTAGGTTTCCTCCAACACTTGTAGTGAGGATGATTATTCCTACCACAATGTTGACATGGTTCCCAAGAACCTTGTTTTCCCCTCCTATTATGATTGGTTGTATCATAATTTCCTTCTTTTTCTCCTGATGATTCACCTTATGATTTTTGTTGTTTGCCTTGATTAAATTGCTTCTTCTTTTGTCCTTTGGTGTACACTTTTGATTTGGCTTGAAGAGCACTTTCAACAAGCTCGTCTCTTCTCATCAACCTTCTTTGCTCTTGTGCCTGCAATGCAGTCAACAATTCTGCCAACTTAATCTCTGAAAGATCCTTTGCATTCTCAAGAGATGCAATTATGGCTTCAAATTTTTCTGGTAGTGAAATTAGCAACTTTTGTACCAATCTCTCATCCTTCATCTCTAACCCAGGAATTCTAATCTTGTTCGCCAAATCAATGAGTTTATCTGAATACTCCTTCACAGACTCATTGTCTTTCACCTGCTGCCTTTCAAATTTCCTCATCAAATTTAACACTTTCATGCCTCGGACTCTCTCATCTCCTTCATATTCTTCCTTTACAAAATTCCAAATTTCAAAAGTAGAACCAAACCTCATAATTCTGGTGAAAATTGTAAGAGAGACCACTGCATAAAGACATGACTTTGCCTTCGCCTTTCTCGTGATCTTCTCTTTCTTAAACTTCAATTGATTTAAGGTTGGATTTTCAGGAAGAGGATCCACTGCATAATTAGACTCTACTGCTTCCCACATATCACAACCTTCCATGTAGGCTGTCATTTTTATAGCCCACGCTTGATAATTCTCACCATCAAACACAGGTGGTGTGATTAGTGAAAAATTACTACCATTTGCCAGCATTTTTCTTTTTTGTTGAATGTAGACAAGCCTCTGATAATACTTTCACAGATCCCTTTAAGATCTATAATGCTTTAATACCACTGTTGTTTATTTTGTCACACTAGAAAGGGAGTGTAATTGTTTTTGTTTTCGTAACACTGCACTGTTGTTTTTTAACACTGCAGCAGGAGCAATCTTTCTATTCATAAAATCTCAAACATCATACTTCATACGTACAACATGTCTAACAATAATAAAACCTAAGTATAGTGAACTGCCATACATAACTGACAAATAGATAACTATTTTTTAACAACATCAACTGGCATATGTAGCGTTAATCTAATATGTTAATAGTGACACTTCCAAGAAACATATAAATGGAATTGCCAGTGTTGATATGCGCGGGTAATCTAGGTTGTTAATGTAACAAAGTGAATTAACAAAGAACAAATAAATGCGAACATCAAAACTCTGAGCATATATTTAAATTTAAAGACTGCACAAAAAATAAATATCTTGGGCATATTACTTAAATACTAGAGTGGGATAAAAAGATAGTCAAATCCTTTTCTCAAGTCTCCTACTTCCATTTTCCCAATTTCACAAGTCCTTTCTACAGACTCCAATAGGAATTTGTCTATCTCTGATGACTAATAACATTCTATATATCGATATCTGAACCAAACCCTAGTGAAGTTAATCATAAAGAATTGATTTTATTTACAATTTTCAGGACCAAAATGAAAATTGATAAGACAGATTAAAAGAATGGAAGAAAGCACGGAGAATTTAGTTATCCCCTTGTGCAGTTACCAACAGCAACATCAACCGAGTTGACTTTTGCTTCATGAGCTAAAAATGTTTTCAATGACTTGAAATCTTAGCTTGACCAACTTGCTTAATACAAGTACGGAAAAATAGAATTAGTTAAAATTTCAGTTATTCAAAACAATCAAGGTCCCTCCATCTCATGATGGAATAGCCGATGGCTGTAGTTGCAGAAATATTTAGACACAAGCACACCTAAAAACTAAGGAAAGTCAATAATCAAAAGTGAAAAATGAAAAAGAGAACCTTAGAAGTCATGCCATAGGATGCAATGACTAGGTAATAGCTTTCTTGAGGCTCAAACTTAAGTTGTGATATAAGGTTCGAGTGTGTTGGCGTGATATATATGGACTTTTCTTCCTTAAATTCCATATCCTACAATTATTGTCTTAGCAGTTGAAAAATTGATGCCTCGAACCTGTATAAGACACCAAAGAAACATTGTGTGTTTCACAAATACATTTTCAGTAAGTGATTCTATGGCAATTCAAGAAAAGATACACAATAGAAACTGATCGGCTTGACGTGCCCTTCTAAAGCCATAATTCTTTGTTGAGGATGTGGATCCTAAGTATGAAGAACTTGGAATGTGGGCTTAATTATTTACACTCTTTACATTTTTTTACAGTCTCCTAGTTTTGTGGGACTTATTGTTAGGCAATGATTATTATTATATAGCAACACAAAAACAAAACTGTAATGTGAGACTCTTGTACTTCAGTCACAACAAGGAAATAAAGCTAGTGCATCATCCCGTGGACGTAGCCGCATTGCTGAACCATGTAAAAAATCCCTGTCTCGTTGTTTTCGTTCTTGTTCTTGTTTCTTGCTATTGTGTGTGTGTGTGAACGATACTAACAACTAGTATCAGAGCTCTAGGTTGGTTAGGAGATCACAATAAAACAATAGAAGATGGAAAGACTAAGATTGATAGGTTTGAAGGGAAGGATTTCGCTTTCTAGAATATGCAGATTAAGAATTTATTGTAACAAAAAGATCTCTATCTACCTTTGAAGGACAAACCCGCAGACATGATGAAGGAGGATTGGGAAGTTCTGGACTGCCAAACACTGGCTACGGTGAGATTGATGTTGACTAGGAACGTTGCCTTCAACGTCATGGATCAAACAACGACGAAGGGGTCGATTGTAGTCCTATCAAATATGTATTAGAAACCCTCGATCATGAATAAAGTATATTTGATGCGTCGATTATTTGATCTTAAAATGGTTGATTCCACTAGTGTTGCTGATCATATTAACGAATTTAATATGATAATAACAAAACTGGCTTCTGTAAAGATTAACTTTGAAGATGAAATTAGGGCTTTGATTTTGTTATCATCTTTGCTTGAGTCTTGGGACACTATAGTATCTGCTGTTAGTAGTGCTAGAGGTTCGATTACACTTCAGTATTATGAGATCTGTGATGTAATCTTGAGCGAAATTATTCGCAAGAAAGATTCTGGTGAGTCTTTTGGGAGTGCCTTGAATGTTAGAGGCAGGGGAAAACAAAGGGGTCAAAGTAAGAATAGAGGTCTTTCAAAGTTTAAGGGAAAAGGTAAGCCTCAAAACCCTAAAGAAGCAATTTGTTGGGACTGTGGTGGTAAGGGGCACTTTAAGAGAAATTGTCCTAAATCTAAGAACAAGGGAAGGGGCAATAACCACAATGATGATAATGACTCTATGAATTCCGCTGAAGATGTGGGTGATTATCATATTCTTAGTGTAGTCCATTGAGTCATGGATAGTTGACTCAACTGCATCGTTCCATTCCTCACCTAGTAAAGACTTGTTTCACAATTTTATTGGTGGAAAGTTTGGCAAGGTGTACCTAGCCGATAATAAGAGTTTGAAGATTCTAAGAAGAGGGGATGCGAATGTAAAGACCTTGAATGGGGGTCTGTGGAAACTGCAGGATGTCAGGTATATCCCAGGTTTGACCAAGAACATGACATCTATTGGTTAGTTAGATAGTACTGGCTCCAAAACTGAGTTTGACAATGAGTCTTGGAAGATGGTGAAAGGTGCAATAGTTATGGCTAGAGGTATAAAGTCCGGGACATTGCACACTACTGTAGGGTGTACAAATTTAGTTGCTAATGTTACTGAGAGTTCTTGTAGTACAAGTTTATGGCACAATAGACTTAGTCGCACGAGCGAGAAAGGGTTGAAGATAATGGCTGCTAGGGGTTCTTTGCCTGGTTTGAAATCTGTTGACATGGGTTTGTGTGAGAGTTATGTTTTTGGGAAGCAGAAACGAGTCAGCTTCACCAAAGTTAGCAGGGAACCAAAAACAGAGAAGTTAGAGCTGGTTTATACTGATGTATGGGGTCCTTCAGCTATTCACTCTTTGGGTGGCACGTAATACTATGTCACTTTCATTGATGATCACAAGATAAAGGTATGGGTTTATTTTTTGAAAAATAAATATGATGTTTTTAGTACTTTTCTGAAATGGAAAGTAGGGGTTGAGAGTCAGATAGGGTTGAAGATCAAGTGCTCGAGATCAGAAAATGGTGGTGAATATGAGAAAGATAAGTTCAAGAAGTATTGTGGTCAACAGGGAATCAAGTGGAATAGGATTGTTCCTAGAAAAGCAAAGAAGAATAGCATTGCTGAGAGGATGAATATGACTCTCAATGAGAGAGCCCAGAGCATGTGCATTCATGCTAGGTTGCCCAAGACACTATAGGCAGATACAGTCAACACAGCAGCATACCTAATCAATAAGGGACCATCAATTCCTTTGGGTGATAAGGTACCAGAAGAGGTATGGAGTGGTAAGAAAGTTGATCTGTCTTTTCTACGCATTTTTGGCTGTGTTGCATATGTTATGATTGATCATAAGAAGAGAGATAAACTTGACCCAAAATCCAAGAAGTGTTATTTTCTTGGTTATGGTACTGATTTATTTGGCTATAGGGTGTGGGATGGAAAGAATGTGTTTAGACATTGTGATGTTGTCTTTGATGAATTTGTCATGTACAAAGATAGGTTGGAAAAGGGTTCTATTGATAAAGAAATAGTGGGAGCTGGTAACAGTGATAGACAGTTAGCTGAGATTCCTGTAAATACTAGTTCTGCTAGATTTGAGAGAAGGTCTGAGGCACAGGATGAAAATGTAGCTAGGTCACAAGTTGCTCCACTAGTTGATACGCCAGAACTAGACACAATTTCAGAATCTTCTTATAATGATATCCCTGAGACACAACTTGGGGTGAGAAGATCAGCTAGGTCAACAAGATGCAAAGCTCCAGAAAAATATTCTCCTTCATTACATTATCTTTTGTTAACAAATGCTAGTGAGCCAGAGTCGTACCATGAGGCTATGCAGGTAGATGATTGGTCCAAGTGGGAGCATGTAATGGATGATGAGATTGCCTCCTTGGACAAGAATATAACCTGGGAACTAACTAAGTTACCTACAGGTAAGAAAGCCTTGTTGAATAAGTGGGTGTATAAGATCAAGAATGAGCCTGATGGTAACACCAGGTATAAGGCTCGGTTAGTAATTAAGGGTTTTTCACAAAAGGAGGGTATAGACTATAATGAAATTTTTTCTCCTATTGTGAAAATAACTACCATTAGAATAGTATTGAATTTGGTTGTAGCTGAGAATTTGCATATGGAGCAAATAGATGTAAAAACTACGTTTTACATGGTGATTTGGAGGAGGACTTGTATATGAGACAACTAAAAGGGTATGTGATTCTAAGTAAGGAACACTTGGTTTGTAGGCTCAAAAAGAGCCTATATGGGTTGAAGCAGGCTCCGAGACAGTGGTACAAAAAGTTTGATGCCTTTATGTGCAATAGTGGTTTCCACAGGAGTGATAAGGATTAGTGTTGCTGTGTCAACAAATTTTCTAATTCTTATGTTATGTTAGTCTTGTATGTGAATGATATGTTGATTGCAGGGTCTAGTTTGAAGGAAATCAACAAATTGAAGAAAGAGTTGTCAAAGGAATTTGAGATGAAGGACTTGGGTCCTGCAAAGCAGATTCTTGGGATGAGGATTTCCAGGGATAGGTTGAAAGGCACTTTGAGACTATCCTAGGAAGATTATGTGCGTAAGGTTCTGGATCATTTCAAAATTGGTGATGCGAAACCCAAGAACACTTCATTGGCAAATCATCTCAAATTGTCAAAGGAGCAGTCACCCAGGACAACTGAGGAGCGGGACTACATGTTCAAGGTACCTTACGCTTCTGTAGCTGGGAGTTTGATGTATGCTATGGTCTACACTAGACCAAACATAGCGTTTACAATGGGAGCAGTGGCTAGATTTATGGTTGATCCCGATAAGGCACATTGGGAAGCTGTAAAATGGCTTCTAACGTACTTAAAGGGCACTTCTAGTACTTTGCTTGTGTTTGATAAGAGCAAGGTTGAACTAGAAGGGTTTGTTGATGCTGATTTGAGTGGGGATTTCGACACCAGTAAGAGTACAATTGGGTATGTCTTCACACTTGGTGGTACAACTGTGAGTTGGATGTCTAGACTTCAAAAGTGTATTACAATGTCTACCAAAGAGTCAGAATATGTTGCCATGTCTGAAGCTGGGAAATAAATTGTTTGGTTACAAGACTTCTTGGAAGTTATAAGCAAGAAGCATCATGATGGCGTTCTCTACAGTGATAGTCAGAGTGACATACAATTGAGCAAGAATCCAATCTTGCATTCAAGAACCAAGCATATCAGGCGCAGGTTCCACTTTATTCGTAGTTTGATTGAGAATAGTAATATGCGGCTTGAGAAAATCTTGGGTAGTAAAAACTCGGCTGATATGTTAACCAAAGGGGTTGATGTTGGGAAACTAAGGTTATGCAAGACCTCAGTTGGCCTCCGTGATTGACGTTGAGGTGATGATGGTGCACTAGGTGGATGTGTGGTGATGAGGAAGTTGGATTCTTAGTTTCCAAGTGGGAGATTGTTGAGGATGTGGAGCCTAAGTACGAAGAACCTAAAAAATAGGAATAGAATCCTAGTTTTGTGGGACTTGTTGTTAGGCAGGGATTGTAATCTCCTTTGCTGAGATAAATTATTAGATAGCAACATAAAAATGTACTGTAACATGTCTTTTGTATTCTTTCATCATAACAGAGGAAAACTAGTGCATTGTCCGTGGACGTAGCCGCATTGGTGAACCACGTAAAAAATCCCTGCGTCTCTTTTGTTTTTCGTTCTTACTTTTGTTTCTTGCTATTGTATGTGTGTGATTCTACGATCCTAACATTAGAAACTGGTGTTTGGTGATTTCAAGATGAGAAGCTGTCGAGTTGGGCATATGGTCATAAAAATACAATAAAAAGGAGCTAATCAACCGGTGGTTGTGATAGAAAAGAGGAACTTGAGGTTGGAGTGTCGATAGTATCGTAATGGAAATTAGTGGCTATGTTGTAGTGGAGGAGAGGAGTTGTTTCTTGAAATGGACACTGGACAGTCACTACAATAGAACGCAGTTTTGACAACGAATAATTTCGTGGCTAAAAGACAACAAATTGTCACAAAATATTTTTGGCAACAGTAAAAAATCATTGCAGAAATGGTCGCAGAATCTCGAATGGAAATAATTATTTGCGACATTTTCATGAAATCGTCACGTAATATATTTTGCTACGATCACATGTCAGTCGCAAAAAAGGGATAGGCGAGGAGAAAGAAAATTGTCGCAAATGCCATATTGCGACGTTTGTTTTTGATGGCTAAACATAATTAGCTTTGTCAGTGTAGGTGTAGGTAATAATGTGTATCGACGTTTTTTTCATAGTAGAATATATTTTGGTACATTTTTCAAAACGTAGCTAAAGGTTATTGGAGATGTTTTGTGAAACATAGCTAAAAAGTTTTGGTGACGATTTTGTAATTGTAGTTAAAAAGTTTTAGTGACGAATTTTTATTTTTAATTACACTTTCCTATTAACAATTTATCATTTAATTATAATTATTGATAACATTTTCAATTCATTTTATTGTTTTAACATTTTTTGTTTATAATTAAGTAACATTTTTGAATTATTGTTCGTAACATTGTTTGAATAATAATTAAGTAAAATTAAAAATTAAAGAAATTAAGGAAATGCATTTTGTAAAAGATAAAATGTAATTAAATGTTAATTACAAAACTTAAGAAAACAATTCATGGACAAACTAAGACTACTCATCGTCACTACTACTTACATACTTTAACCCAAGTATTTGTTTGACTATAAGCTTGGTGAACTGTCTTTTAGTATAGTCTACTTTTTGCTCATTACAATGTAATTTTTCTTCAATACGCTCTAACTTTTCTTCTGTATGATCTAACTTTTCTTCAGTACATTGTAACATATATATTACTATATTACTATATTAGGCAAAGATGACAATGAATATGGCAATGTCTTCTTATTAGGAAACGATTTTTTCAATCCTTACAAAATTGTACTATATTTTTTTCAACAAAATAAAAATGGCATCATTTACTTTAACAAGAAATGGCATCATTTTGCATTAGGTTATTAACACGAAAACGAACCTCTCTTCATTTTCATGTTAGCCATCAACATTCCTCTACATTCACGCTCCAATTAGCATTTTCCTCTTTCTTGTGCTCGTCTTGTGTAATGTGGTCATCATCGTCGAGGAAGTATCCTTAACTATGTTGGTATTGTTCTTCTTTTCTATTTTCAAACTATCCTTCTTGTGCTCTATTTTACTGATACATTTAGGTGTTTATTGTGAGTTCTTTTTTCTGCTTATAGTGTATGGGTTGTGTTTTGAAGATTATTTATTGTCTTCCTTTGTTGGTTGTATATGGGTTGACATTTTTTTACCACCTTTAATGCTTCTTTCAAGAAAGCCAGCTAACTATTTTATGAAAGGTTTGAAAGAGTATTTAACTCTTTTTGTTTTTAGGGGAAAATTGTTCTTTTAGTATAAACCACTTGTTCATCAGTATTTTGAATACAGTTTGTACAAGTCAGTACTGCTACAAAATAAAGGGTTGATCATACCGGGTTTAAATACTAGTCAATACTGGGCCATTTCGAATGATATCAGTTGATATTCAAAATACTGACCAAATATTAGCAATACTGAAAATTTTAAAAAATAGAAGGATTTTTTAATAAAATTTTCAAAAAAATTTTAAAATCTCCCCCTGTCTCCTACCTTTCCTTCCCTCTTTTTTTTAAAGTTTTTTTAATTAGTTATTTTATTATTTTAACTTTTATAATTATTGTGAACTTTTAATTTTTAAATAATAATAAATATTTTTATTCCTAATAATAATTATATATTAAATAAAAATTAAAAATTATTTTTAGTTAATATTTTATATAATATTTATTAATAAACTATTTTAT
>JAOQMP010096294.1:0-15678 GCA_027563575.1 Erythroxylum pedicellare
GCACAATTATTCATTCTAAGCATACATTTATTATTCAAATACTCACATAACATGGCATATCATATGGTCATTTATTTTAGCTTTTCAAATCATTCAAAGAATTTTAGTCTTATATGAATGCTATATGAATGAAACTCACATTCGTTCTTATTGTTGTGACTGAGTGCCGATCACATACTTATACAAATACTGGCCTATAGGGCTCAGTCAGAACAAAATCACGGAGCATAGCTCTACGTGCAGAATCAGAAATCACGGAGCAAAGCTCTACGTGGAAGCACATTATACTGGCAGCTCAAGTCATAACGCCTTTATCTGAACATGCATTTTATGAAATGTATTAAATACATACGTGTCATATATCCTAATCATATATGATACTCCAACAAAGTTCATAATCATTGGGCCTAAGTCCGGCATTCAACTTGTGTTGAGAATTTACATAGCATTTAGAAATCTATAGCAATCAAAACCACAACCAAAGTACTTCTAAAGCATTCCCAAATATTGTTCTCCTCGGACAATTCAAGTCCGAAATTCATATCAAATCGCAAACAATTTAATAATATTGACATTTTAAACAAATCAATTCAAATAAATCCTAAGAAATCATCTATGTTGACTCACAGTATGCTCTAAAATGCTATTGCTTGGATGGTCCGGCAATGTCCGACTGGCGTCCTATGAGTTCTTCTATATCATACAAAACACATTTACAAATATCACACTTTTGCACATTTGTACAAATATTCCTTAATGCACACGTACTTATACAATATGCACAATGCATGTTCAATGAAAATTCCAGGGTACTTTATCGAGATCCTTATGAACAAATCATTTAGACGTCAATGCCCTCATTAATACCATGTATACTTATAATTTGGACCAATAAAAAGCAATGTGAAACTAATTACACAACTTCATGGACCACTTCAGATTTTCTTCCAATATAAATACGGGTCAACTTTGTATAATAAATTTAATAAAGTAAATGGAAAAATTAGGCAATACTTCCTTCTACAAAGTTATTTTCCAATATCTTAAGTTTCTATTGAAACCAAAATCACTCAATTATGTTTAGTAATTTTGAAGATAATCTACAAACATTTTCTAGTTGTTTGTATTCAAAAATAGCATACTATACACAACTTCCATCTAGAAATTAAATATCTTAGAGATTGAATCACAACTCGACTACTCATATTATTTGTATCCCTATGTCTCTAGTTTACTACAAATCAACAATAATCTTATTTGGAATCCTATATATCTATATATAATTAAAACACCGAAGTACGTTCAGTAAAACAACACCAGTTCATACCATTCCAATAGATTCTCTCACTTTAGTTCAATAAATATTTTTTAAATCAATTAATAACGCTAAAAAAAAATTTAGAGGTATAAAATTGTCTTAAGAATCCAATGGTTCAAGAACCAAGTCATTTGGAGGTCTAGAGAAGAAGTTATGGTCAAAAGAAGGAAAGAAAACCCCTTAAAAGCACGAGGGTGCAATTTCATTTTCAATCTTTAAGCACGACGGTGCAAATCTAATATCCCAAATCAACTTATTTCGCCAACTCTCAATGTCACCTTCGTGCTTATGCATGACGGTGCTTTTTGCCTAAACCTCAAAGTCACTGTTGCGCTTATGCACGACGGTGCAATTCCACTTCTTCTTCTCCACCAACATCTCAATTTCAAACCGCCATAACTTTTGATCCAGAACTCTAAAATTTACAAACTTTATATAAATGGAAATATAAATTAAAGATATACAACTTTCATGAAGACCATTTTGTCAAAATATGCCTAGATCAATACAGTAAATTTACTGAAGTTCAGATCAAAAATTATACTCTCATTGTTTATTCTCAGAATTTTCAGACAACTTCCATTTTTCAAAAACCTACACTTCAAGTTTTAATCTACTCCACTTCACTAAGCTCATTCACCACAATCCACACTAGCTCAAAAAAAAAACTAAGTTCTATCAAGATCATCAAAAATTCGGATATCCATTTTCTTACTCTTCATGCTCTGCAAATTCTAACTTTTTATCACATTCACTATTTTCTTCTCAACCTTCATTTTACACTCATTCACATCTTAGACCATCATTCTACAATTATTCTTCAACTCAAAAACTATTTTCTTGATCATCTCTAAAGATTTTACCTATTCATGTATGCACACATATATGTCCATACACAGTGAATAGAAAACAAAGCATATCACCTTTTCATACTTTCATTTCCTACACTCGTCTTATACACCATTCCATTACTATTTCAAACTCCAAAACTCATTTCTACAACATCTGATCACTAATAATCATCAAAACCAAAATAACACTATAACCAAAATTTTCATCCCATCAACACTATGTTCATAAATATATACACGTAAATTTCATGAGTATGCAACTGACAGAAATCCATCAAATTTATTTCATAAGTTCACAACTCTAAAGGATTTATTCACTACTTACATGTTAAAAAAAATCCAAGGGCTTCAACTATCCCAAAGCCCTAACTCCATGCAAGAACACGTAATCCACTATGAACACTAACCAACTTCTTGTTTTTCTTAAGGCAGAAGAAACACTTAGCAGTAGGGTAAGTGGGAAAGGATATGAAAAAGCAAAGTTAAGGAGTTTGATGGAAAACTCTGTGTATGGGGAGAAATTCGAAGAAGGTGATGATAAGAAAAAAACTTCATCTTTTAATCAAAACTTACTCCTGACAAATAATAAAAGCAGCTTAACACTTGTCACTTTTCCTAAGGTCTAACTCTAACTAAGTTTCTTTTAAAACTAACTCCATTAACTCTATCTTTACAATACAACTATCTATAATCTTCTTTTGATTCCTTTTTTCTATTTTCTATAAAAATTCATAATTTTCGAAAATCACCAAAATTCAAAAATATCACAATCACACTAATCAATAATATTTCCAATATAAAACAAATTCAAATTCTCAAAAATTTGCAAAAATCACAACTCAGTCCAATTATACCCGAAAAATGTCAATGAATGCATGTATAGTTATATGAATGTGCAAAAATATGCATGTCCCAATTAACTCATGCATAATGTGCATTTTCCTAATTTCTCATAAATTTCTCATAAATCACAATTTTAGCCCTAACATGGGTAACGGGATGTTACACTTTACATCTCTAACTACTCATTATTATTTTGTTAGCTTACACATCATTCATTATTTTAAAGGACCATTATTTTATGACCTGCAATTTTTGATATTTTATTGTATTAAAAGCTTATTTTGATGTTGATTAAACAAGTGATCGTATTGATCAACACTCTTCCATTAATGATGTGATGTGATGTTATATGATATGATATGATATAATATATATGTATATATGTGTGTGTGTGTGTGTGTATGTGCACGTGCACGTGTGCGTGTGCGTGTGCATGTATGTGCGCAAGTGTGTATTAAAAATCTCCTAGTCACATATACTTATCATCATATAGCATAGCTTATGAGAGTATGGATTTCAATCCTATAAGGACTACAATTACTAGTATTAATTGTCTTTCTATTATCTAATCCAACAAAATGAGTGATGAGTTTTAAAAAGAAAAATAAAATAACTAAAATAACTAATAAAGGAAGAACTAACTTAAGCAATAGTAAAAAATAAGACAACTGATAAATAATGAAGATCTAGATGTAGAATCTCCTAAATCTTTACATATGCTTGAATTTATCTCGATTCAATGATTAACTCTAGCTTCTTATACTAGTAGATATCTCAAATTACAATTGTATTTTTTCTTAAAACTAGGCTTGGCATTAGGCGGGGTTAGGTTTGGGCAACTTGAAGCCTGATTAGGTTCGAGCTAAGCCTAATTGAAAATTTGAATTAAAAATTTGAAAATGAATCATTTTACTTTATGTATTTGAACTTCAGGCTAGGTTAGGCTAGGAAACTCAAGTTCGAGATTAACTCAAAGCCTAAAAATTAAAAAGCTATATTGGCCTAAAGCTTGGTGAACTCAGGTTGAGCCTATTGATTTTAGGCTGGGCTGGGTTAGGTAGAGCAAAAATTTCCATCCCTGCTTAAGACATATAGCCCTTGTTCTTAAGTTGATTGATTGGAACCTCTAAGCCTTTATAAATACATTAACTCGCTCTATTGATTCCTGTGATATATTTCACTGCAACTGAGAAAGATCATATGGTTTTATCTCTAGGTTTCCATTCGATGTTCTTTATTTATGACTTCATCTATTCATATGTATAATTTTCTATATTAGCTACTTCAGACATATATATATCCGATTTTGAATCTTCTCTATTCATTACTTTAATTCAACATAATGAACTCATAAATAATTATCAAGAAAACTAAAATCTTGCATTAAATTAACAAAATCAATGAGCAATAGGTTCAAAGGTTCATTCCATATATATATATCTATCCAAATATAGTTCATAAAAAAGTAAAGAAAACTAACAATAAATAAGAAAGAAAATAAGACAAAAGATAATAGGTTTATGGTTCTTGAATCTTGATATTTCTTGATTGAATCTTGGTGGGGCTTTTTCCTTTTCTCTAAGGTTGGTTCCTTCTTAATCTTAGACACCTTGTTAATGTGTTTTTGACTCCTTTGGTCACCTTTCATCTTTGAATGTTCTTGAATCTAAGAGTTCTACCTAAAAAGTCCCTATAATTAACCTCAGGAGTGATATTTATAGTCTAGAGTACAAAAAAAAGTTTAAAGATAAAAAATATTTTTTTTCACATCTTTAGAGTGTTTGGTGCTTATATCACATTTGGACCTATGTTAGTTATATTTTGAAACTTTAATCCTCAGAAGCCATAAGCATATCACAGTCTATCTCATTATATGTTCAATGCCAGTCTCATACTAACTCCAAAATTTTCCTTTTTAAATTCTTTAATTTTTTAACATTTTTAAGGTTGAATTAGCCTTCGATACCTTCTACGAAGTTGCTGTCTATGATTTTAGCTTTAAAATATATGCTTAATATGATAACATTGAAGAAATTTTCACTTAAATCATAAATGATGCCTCCAACTAGACCCAATCCCACTCCTTCTTTATATAAAATAAGACCTGAAATGAAACTTAAGCTTGTTGCGCCACAATAAGTTCTAAAAAACTAGGTTATCCTACTTGTAAGTATACAAAGTAATTGTATTCGAATACCTAAGGTCATCTTCTTTAGGAGGTGAAATTGGTTCACTCAAATTAACTTTGAATAAACATAAAAACAAATGTAATCCTAAACACTCTATCTCGATTTATTAAGTAAAAGGTTGTTTAAAAAATTAAGCAATTAGACTAAAATGTAAACTAATTTAACTTGAAGCAAAGAACGATTTGATCAATCAATATGGTGAACTCTTGAGAAATTAACTTCACTAATTTAATCTCCTATGTATGACTAAGGAAAATTGATTGGATAATTGTCTTGCTAAAATTACCAATTAGACTCTAAAATCAATTCAAATAATAAAGTAAACCTAGCTTTTATATTTGACAAGTTTATCATCCAAATCAATTATTTAAACCCAACTAATAATTACCCACTTTAGTTAATATATTTCTAATTCATAACTTAAGTGTCCATAGTTTCTCATTCTAATATTAAACTTCTTTTCTCGATTCTTCGTTTAATTCCAAAAAGATGCAAAGGTTGGTCACACTAATACATCCAATAAGCTCAGAAACTATAGCAAATAATAAGATAATAAAATAGTCCCTTCATCATTCATAATAGACCTAATTAGCTACATTAATTCTCTAAGAATAAGTAATCAACCCATCATGGAATAAACATAGCTCATCAACTTCATATACTTCAATCCCATAGTTAATAGTAACAAAGATGTATGAAAGTAATAAATAGAGTAAATAAACCAAAATGGATTATTAGAGCACTAATAGAGGAAATAAGTTCAACTGAAACAAGTTTAATAACTCAGCAGAAGCTAAAATAAGAATAAGCAAACAAATATACTCTCGAATAAGGAAGATGGTGGTGGATCTCTTGCCAATCTCAAGTTCTCTGGTGTCAACTCTTGTCTTCTTCCTCTGCTCACTCTCACTTGGAAGAATGAATGCTCACACTAGCTTTAGCTCTCGCTTTCTGCCTCTGCTTCAAGCTCCTACCTCTCTGCTGTTTTTCTCTCTTCCTTACTTGACTGCTCTTTATTTTATCTTCTTTTCTCCGTCTCTAATTTTCATCCTACGTTTCTAGCCTCCCCTTTCTCTCTATAACTTTTCTATTTATAGAGACACTCTAGGTTTAGGTTTTGTTTTCATCCATTATCAATTAACATGTGTGACACGTGACATTAAATTCAGTGTAAGAGAATATGCAAGGGCATGACACCTTAATCACGCCCATAACAAACTTGTCATGGGCATGACTCTTTGGTCACGCCTCTTTCATGTAATTTTTCATATTTTTCTAGCAACATTAATAAAATACACCACATATCCTCAATGTATTAAACTTTGGATTAAAACACACGAATTTGTAACTAAAATCAAAATAAAGGCCTACAAAATCAATAAAATTAGTCACAATAACCCTAAGAAAAATTAAAAAAACTAAACTATACAAAGAACAATAATGAAAATAAACAACTTTCTTAAATAATAGTCAAAGATATCAAGAGTCATTTTAAGAAACATAACTCGAGATCCAGAAACAGCCTCTCTACTATATAGGGGTAAGGCTGCGTACAATCAGACCTCCCTAGACCCCGCTTTATTTCGGGACTTCGACTGGGTGTGATGAGGATGATAACTCGAGAACTTAAGACTCATAATACTCTATAAACAAGCTATTCTCTGCATACTTAGCTAAAATTAACAAGTACTTCCACTCAAAGACCATTAACAAGTGTGATAGACACTCACTCCACTCTCCATCCTCTCAAGCATTCAAGGTTAAGATATATTCACTCATCATTCATTTCATGTAAGGTATCTACCGTAAGCTTGCTTACTAATCCAATCTCCACCACTCATATCAAACATAAACATCAATCTAAATGTCTTTATTTTGATTGTAATGGGATCGGGCTAAGGGTAGGAAAAAACAAATTCACTGTTTAAAACCACAAAACTAATTAAGCACTTAACATAAATCAATGAAGCATAAAACACTCAAATTTTTGCTTTCAATTAATAAGATTAACACCCCTTTTTTATGTCTCTCTTCTTTCTTTTCATTTTCTAATTGTCTTCTCTTCCCTCCTTTTCTTTTCTTTTCTTTTCTATTTCTTTTTATTATTTTTATTTATTTGGAACAAGAATGTCAATTTTAGATGATGAAAAATGTATAGGAGAGATACAAGTTGTTAAATTTATAACCATTCCTAACTTAATAGCCAACTATATGTTATGATTTCCCCTACACTTATTTAAGTAATTATCCCTAAACCCAATAACACAATTTCAAATGCTCAACTTGCCCTTGTTGTAACTATGTGCTTTTACAATATCCCGGATTATCGGGCTCAGTCAGTCAATCTGTGACTCATTGATCGCAGTGAGTCATAGGCTCAAACCACATATGTGAGAGCTTAAAGCTTTTATCAGTAACAGTATCAGTAGCAACATCAGTCACAACTCCTTTGTATTACATGCATTGGAATGAAGTGCATGCCAAAATTCAGTCATCAAATTCAATCACTTTCATTTGCATGTAATATAACGGTATATTAGTCATAGTATCAATTACAGTAATAGTCACAGTAGCAGTAGTCATCGAACTAGGTCCGACATTTAACTTTTTAGTTGAGAACTAAAAAAATCATTTAGGTAGACGCATTCACATTCAATCAGCACTTCCAATATCATTCTTATGCGTCAAAGCGCCTCGGACAAATATTGTCCAAAATCCAATACACAATTAGTACAATTCAGTATAGTTCAATAAGATAACAATACAGTTCAATAATGTACAAAACAATAAGGTGAGACCATCTTAGGTTACTCACAGTATGCTCTAAACAGCTATTGCCTTGAAGTCCCGGCAACGTCTAGATGTTGTCGTTCAATGCGGTCCTCTATACAGACAATACATTTACATATCACAATATTGCACAATTATGTATTCATTAGTGCACATTCATATTTACTGAATATGTATAATGCATGTTTATGACAATTCTGGGTTTCTTATCATTAATCTTGTCACAATAATCATTCAGATAACTACATTCAATTGATTAACTCATATTTGTTTAAAGGCACACTTTTGTGTCCATTTTGCACAATTATTTTCATCAAGAAGCTTAAGGAATTTGGTAACACTTCCTTCTAACAAATTATTCTCCTATGTCTTAAGTCTCTATTGATACCAAGATCATTCAATTTGGTTCATTATTCTATGATTTATGCCTAAAATATCACAGGTTATGTACATTTGAAAGTTTGGCTAATGTATGATCATGCATTCAAGTTGTACAACCCATATCTCTCAATTCCAATATCCAAAAATTACAAACTTTATACAATTTAAATATAAGAGAATAAGATACAACTTCGGTGTAGAAACCTTAACCTAATTTGGTCTACATCAATACAGTTTATTTAACAACAAGAGGACATGATTTCTATCCCTGGTAGTGCTACAACCTAGGACAAGACTCAATTTCATGCCAATTTTGACAGTGTTAGAGACAAAATTAAAATTAGAATTTTTCAAGAAAGTTATAGACATATGTCTCTAGTTTAATCTGAATTAAGAATCAACTCATTTAGAAATCTACAGATCAAGTTATAATCAGAATACCAAAGCATGTTCATGAAAATTCTCCAGTTCATAACATTCCAGCAGACTTCCAAACTTTTATCCTATCAATCACTTCCAAATTAATTCAAATAGCACTAAATTTTTATGAAGAGAAAGAAAAATGTCTTAGGAATCCATTGATTCATTTTTCAAGTTATTTGGAGGTTGGATGAAAAAGTTATAGCCAAAAGACTTAAAGCTGTTCAATAAAATACTCTAATTCTTAAACTCGTACATGCAAACCACCACCTTTTCTCTCTCTAAAACACAGACCCCCATCTTCTTCACGGAATTGCACTTCTTCTCTTCTTCTTTCTTTCTTTTTTTTAATCTTCTCACTTCTAAACCATCCATTCTACATTTCCATATCCAGTAAAATCTTTAAACAAGTTAGACTCAAATTTACACTTCAAATATAAAAAATTCGATACTTCATATACCTCCTCTCTCTCTCTCTACTGCGTATTTCTAACTTCTGCACTTTTACATTTTCTTTCTTCCCTCCTCAGTCCATGTTTTCTATCATCTTACTCCTTAAAATACAACACCTCACTATGCTCTATGTTCTCTTTAACTCTAACCTTACCTAAATCCATCCCTAACATTACCCAAACATTTACGCATATATAACAGAAACAGAGCATGTTCATCAACTTTACTGCACTTTTCTAACTTTCATCTGATGCATTTATTTCCACTTTCCTCTACATTTTCACTTCATTTAACTCTTATTACAGTTCAAAATCATCCACAACAGATCAAAATTCAAGATTACACACTAACACTAAAAATAGAACATATACGGATATTTACCAATTCCTGCATTTTTCATTTTTGCTGCATTTCTCATTTTCATCAACAACTTTATTTCATCATAAACTTTGCATTTGAATGCCTTTCCCATGGCACTATATCACTTAAAATTTTCCATTAATTATAAACTCATTCAAATTTATCTTTGTTAACACTTCATATATTTTTAGGCATGAACAATATATCAATTAATAACCATATACGTATTTCTTAAAACTAGAACAGGGTACATATATTTCTTCATCAACTTACTTAAATTTTCATGCATCTCAACCATAATCTATTTCATACAGTTTTTGAACAATTCCCAATTCTCAAATCCATCATCTTTAGCTGATAATACCCAGATCTCAAATCAAGCTTAGTGAATACTCGAGCTCCCTACAATTGATTAAACAAGTCATCGATTCTAGGTAACGGGTATTTATTCTTCACTTTAACTCGATTAAGTTATCTGTAATAAATGCACAACCTCAAAGTACTATCCTTCTTCTTCACAAACAGCACTAGAGCACCCCAAGGTGAAACACTAGGCCTAATGAACCCCTTCTCGAGCAACTTCTGCAACTGAACCTTCATCTCCTTTAATTCCACAGGTGTCATTCTATATAGAGGAATGGATATAGGAGCAGTACCTGGAGCTAAGTCAATTGTGAACTCTATTTTCCGATCTGGAGGCAAACCAGATATTTTAGCAGGAAACACGTCCAAGAATTCCTTAACCACAAAAACATCCTGTACACTCTGTTCATCTCGAGTATCAATCACGTGGGCCAAATATGCCTCACATCCACCATACATTAATTTCAAAGAACTAATAAATGAAATCAGTCTGGTTGGTACTGTTTGGCTAATGCCTCTAAATACTGCTCTCGGTTGATCAGGAGACTCTAAAATCACTTCCTTCTTATAGCAGTTTATGATGGCCCTATAAGTAGTGAGCCAATCTATACCTAAGATAACATCCATCTCCTTCAACTGTAAAATAATCAAATATGCTACCAACTCTGCCTGATCAATCCGAATTAGACGCTTCTTACAGTCCTCCCAAATCACTGTAATACTACCAATCGGTGTACTCACCTTTAATCCACATCTCAGAAACTCTCTATCACAATGCAATCTAGATGCTATGTGTGGTATGATAAATGAATGCGTAGATCCAAGATCTAGCAATGCATAAACCTCAAAAGTAAATAATGATAACATACCTGCGACGACATTTGGAGAATCCTGAGCCTCCTGTCTCGTCATGACATAAACTCTGGCTTGAGACTATGACTGCTTGCTCCACACCTCAGTCCTCCTAGTAACACTTCTAGAACTTATTCTACCTTTGTCATGACCTCTCTGTCCAGTCCCACTGGCTCAGCTCTGTTGAATAGTAGGTTCTGTTGCTCTACTCCCTCTCCCACTAGACTGTGCTCCAGACATCAATGTACAATCTCTGATCTGATGATCAAGTGAGCCACACCGAAGAGAGGCTCCTATCAATTTCCAGCATACACCACTATACTTATTCCCACAATACTGACAAGCTGACAACTGACCCAATGTTCCACCTCTATTATTTCCAGTCTGAGTGAAACCACCCCTCTGCTTGAATCCTGACTGTCTAGATCCAGCTGGTGATTTGAATGTTCGGCTCTGACGTTTACTGAACCTCTGCTAGAACCACCCTGAGACTCACTAGACCTCTTCTAACCAGTCTCTGATCTCTACTCAGAGTAATTGTCCCTCAACAATTGCTCTATTTAGATCGAGGCTGCTCTGAGCTTAGTGAAACTGCTCAGGTTAGTAAGAGCTAGCGTTATTCGAATCTCCATGTTCAGGTCGTCTTCAAATCTCCTGCATTTATCTGCCTCAGTAGGAATTAAGACAGAAGCATACCTCATCAGTTCATGAAATCTAATCTCATAATTTGCTACAAACTTTCCACCCTATTTCAGATCCATGAACTCCTTCATCTTCTTATACATGTATACCTGGGGCATATAATTTTTTCTAAAAGCCCTCATAAAGTCTCCCCAAGTCAAAGTGCAAGGCAATGCCAGGAATAGTGTTCCACCATTGATAAGCTAGGCCTTGTAGCAAAGAAATGGCATAGTTGAATCTTTCGTTTGACTTACAGTCCATCTGATCAAATACTCGTTCTATCTGCTCTAACCATCCCTTAGCTTCTGCAGGGTATGTACTACCATAGAAATCTACAGCCCCTTGCTTTCGCAGTTTGTCGTACCTCCTTTCCCTTCTCTTAGGAATTCTTGGAGGTACTAGTCGAGATACCGACGACTCCCTACTGACTCCTTTTGATCTCAGGTCAACTGAGTGTTCCATTTGTTCACCTACATCGAATAACCTATAATACACAATAACTTCAATTACCATCTGACATTTCCACAATATTTCACACTTAATATCACCACATATCCATATGGATGCCAAACCATGCTCTGATATAAAAAATGTAACACCCCATTCCCATCTGACATATGCACGTGCATCCATCGGATACATGTGTACATACCTGACAGAAATGACATGTTAACTATCTCACCTTCACTATACATAACATGGCATCATAAACTAACCATCAATCACACAATTGCTAAAATCCAAAATGTTATCATATTACATCAGAACCATAATTTACATTGTTTCATATAACACAATATCATGCATATTTATGCAACATTATGCTATGAACATAAACAACTCAGTACACACCGAATACTATAAACTCGAAAGAAACAACTATGTCCTCAATGCCAGCTGACCAACCTTTGAGCCAAATCTGACTGTAACAGTTGCACAAAATATGCTTCTATAGAGTCTTAGAAGCTAGGTCATCTCATTCTTGAACCTGAAAAGCAACGGTGCAATTTTGATGAATTTTGCGAACTCAGCAGAGTAACCATCCTCGATGGTTCATTCATGTCATAAAACAAGATCAATTATAGTATGTAATCATATAGTTCAAATCTACTTAACAAGTATCAAATACTATCACAGATAAATCACTTAGTTAAACAGTTCAATCATATAACGACATTCACACAGCTTTGCAAGTCATTTAATGAATTCAAATTATATGCAGATGCGATATATATGAGACTCACATTCATTTTTATATTTTTGTGACTGTATGCTTTTACAGTATCCTGAATTATTGGGTTTAATTAGTCAGTCAGTGACTCATTGATCACAATGAGCCACAGGCTCGAACCAGCTCTTATCAGTAATAGTATCAATAGCAACATCAGTCACAACTCCTTTATATTACATGCATTGGAATAAAGTGCATGCCATAATTCAGTCATCAAATTCAATCACTTTTATTTGCATATAATATAACAGTATATCAGTCACAGTATCAATTATAGTAACAGTTACAGTAACAGTAGTCATCGGACTAGGTTCGACATTCAACTTTTCAATTGAGAACTAGAAAAATCATTTAGGTTGACACATTCACATTCAATCAACACTTCCAATATCATTCTTATGCATCAAAACACCTCGGACAAATATTGTCCGGAATCTAGTACACAATTAGCACAATTCAGTACAATTCAATAAGATAGCAATACAATTCGATAATGTACAAAACAATAAGGTGAGACCATCTTAGGTTACTCACAGTATGCTCCAAATAGCTATTGCCTTGAAATCCTGACAATAGCTGGATGTTGTCGTTCAATGCGCTACTCTATACAGACAATACATTCACATATCACAATATTGCACAATTATGTATTCATTAATGCACATTCACGTATACTAAATATGTATAATGCATGTTCATGACAATTCTGGGTTTCTTATCATTAATCTTGTCACAATAATGATTTGGATATCCACGTTCAATTGATTAACTCAGATTTGTTTAAAGGTACACTTTCGGGTCCATTTTGCACAATTATTCTCATTAGGAGGGTGAAGGAATTTGGTAACCCTTCTTTCTAAAACATTATTTTCCCATGTCTTAAGTCTTTATTGATACCAAGACTATTCAATGTGGTTCATTATTCTATGAGTTATGCTCAAAATACCACAGACTATGTACATTTGAAATTTTGGCTAACGTATGATCATGCATTCAAGTTGTATAACCCATATCTCTCAATTCCAATATCTAAAAATTACAAACTTTATACCAATTTAAATCTAAGAGAATAAGCTATAACATTGGTGTAGAAATCTGGCCTAATTCGGTATACATCAATACATTTTATTTAACAACAACAGGACATGATTTCTGTCCCTAGTAGTGCTACAACCTAGGTCAAGATTCAATTTCATGCCAATTTTGATAGTTTAGAAACAGAACTAAAATTAGACTTCTAAAGAAAGTTGTAGAAATGTGTCTCTAGTTTAATCTAAATTAGAAATCAACTCATTTAAAAATCTACATATCAAGTTATAATCAGAATATCGAAGCATGTTCATGAAAATTCTCCAGTTCATAACATTCCAACAGACTTTCAGACTTTGATCCTATTAATCGTTTTCAAATTAATTTAAATAGCTCTAAATTTTTATTGAGAGAGAAAAGTGTCTTAGGAATCCATTGATTTAAGTTTCAAATCATTTGGAGGTTGGATGAAAAAGTTATAACCAAAAGACTTAACGTTGTTCAATAAAATACTCTAATTCATAAACTCATACATGCAAACCACCACCTTTTCTCACTCTAAAACACAGACTTTCATCTTCTTCACGGAACTGCACTTCTTCTCTTCTTCTTTTTTGTTTCTTTCTTTTTATTCTTCTCACTTCTAAACCATCCATTCTACATTTTCATATCCAGTAAAATCTTTAAACAAGTTAGACTCAAATTTACACTTCAAACATAAAAAATTTGAAACTTCATATACCTCTTCTCTCTCTCTACTGCGTATTTCTAACTTCTATACTTTCCATTTTTTTCTTCCCTCCTCAGTCCACGTTTTCTATCATCTTACTCCTTAAAATACAAAACCTCACTATGCTCTATGTTCTCTTTAACCTTACATAAATACATCCCTAACATTACCCAAACATTTACGCATATATAACAAAAATAGAGCATGTTCATCAACTTTATTGCACTTTTCTAACTTTCATCTGATGCATTTATTTCCATTTTTTTTCTACATTTTCACTTCATTTAACTCTTATTACAGTTCAAAATCATCCACAACATATCAAAATTTAAGATTACACACTAACACTAAAAACAGAACATATATAGATGTTTACCAATTCCTGCATTTTTCATTTTTCTGCATTTCTCATTTTCATCAACAATTTTATTTCATCATAAACTTTGCATTTCAATGCTTTTCCAATGGCACTACATCACTTAAAAATTTCCCTTAATTCTAAACTCATTCAAATTCATCTCTGTTAACACTTCTTATATTTTTAGGCATGAACAGTATATCAATTAATAACCATATACGTATTTCTTAAAACCATAACAAGGTACATATATTTCTTCATCAACTTACTTAAATTTTCATATATCTCAATCTAGAATCTATTTCATACAGTTTTTTAATAATTCCCAATTCTCAAATCCATCATCTAGTTCATATATCACCATAACCTCACTTCTCAAACCCATGCATGCATGTTTATATTTACACCGTAAAAACCTCATTAGAGCTACTTACTTGGTTCAGCTACACTTCCCAGCAGTAAGGATAATTCAATCAGACACAAAAATTGAATATTTGTAAATGAAGAACATAGAAGAGAATTTCGGTGCTGGGTGTTCTTCACAGTGAAAATAAACAGAAGTTATAATAAATCTTTCCTTACACAAACCTGACTGCGTGGCTATTTGCATGCAATTTCAGGTGTTACTCAAACCAATCAGCCACTTTTCACCACAGATACAAACCATTTGCCACAATACAAATTAACCATTTGTTATGTATATATATTGTCACGTGTCACTATATAATTGGTCCATAAATCAAAATTTCTCTAAAATTTACCAAAAATTTGAAATAATCTAAATGTTCTCCAAATACATTTTCAGCTCAAATTATTTAAAATTCACATT
>JAOQMP010096317.1:0-15674 GCA_027563575.1 Erythroxylum pedicellare
CAAGAAATTTAAAGTTTAATTATTAAATTAATTGTATCTTTTATGATTAACAATGCATTTAATTTAATAAATATTTTAAGATATTGATAAGAACAAAAAACCTAAAAATTTTAAGATTATTTATCAACAGAAGAAGAAAGATAAGAAAATTTTAGTTCATTTCGATTTTTCTATGACTATTTGTTATCATAAAAGGGGGGAGATTATTAAATGAAAAAGACATAACGATAAATTTTAACGAAACCCAAATCATAATGCATCAAGAAAAATGAGACGGAACAAGAATGAGACGCAAGACAGAAATTAGAGGGAGGAAAAATGAGACGGAAGACAGAAATGAGACGGAAGAAAAATGAGACCCAAGACAGAAATGAGATGACAGAAATGAGACGGAAGAAAAATGAGACGGAAGACAGAAATGAGAGGGAAGAAATGAGACGGAAGAAAAATGAGACCCAAGATAGAAATGAGACAGAAGAAAAATGAGACGAAAGACAGAAATGAGAGGGAAGAAAAATGAGACGCAAGTCACAAATGAGACGGAAGAAAAATGAGACGGAAGAAATGAGACGGAAGGAATAAGACGGAAGAAAAATGAGACGCAAGACGGAAATGAAACAGAAGACAAATAAGAGGCAAGACAGAAATGAGACGGAAGAAAAATCAGACGATAGAAATGAGACGAAGGGAAGCCGAAAATGAGACCCAAGCAATGAGACGTTAAAAATGAGACGAATCGGAGCCAAAAATGAGACGAAAGAATCGAAGAAAAAGAACCAAATAAGTTTAATATCTTTCTATAAGAGAATAAAACAATCATATAGAGGATTTAATTAAATAATTTTTTTTCAGTTATTGATAAAAACAAAAAACCAAAAAATTATAAGATTAATTATCTTTATCTGAATCACTTGTTAAGTACGTAACATCAAAATATTCAGGGATGATAAATCTTAGCTACTTAAGATTATTTCGAAAATGTTGACAGAATCTATCTTTGATGAATAATTATTATCTTCATCTGAATCATGTCACAAAATAGCCCATTCCTATCCATGTTACTTTCTTTGTTGTAGATTTTATCAGAGATTGGGAAATACGAGTAGTCAACGTAAGACGAAGCTGAAGTCAGTGAGACGAAGCGTAAGCAAAACTAAGACGAAGCGGAAACCAAGATGAATATGTTAATTCCTCAAAATCCAGTCATCTGATTCTTTGTTGTTTGACACTAACTCTTTCTTCAAATGTCGAGAAAGACGAAGAAAGAAGTAGGTATGAAGAAGCACCGAGTTTGTGGTTCGTCTTATTTCGCTCCCGCTTCGTCTCACTTTTCTTGGTCTTAGTTTCGCATCCGCTTCGTCTTACTTTCTGTCTCCGTCCGAGATCACTGTTTCCACATCGTCTCAGTTTCATTGTTATTATTCATCATAATAAAGGAGACAATAAAATAACGATATCTTCCAGTTTAATAAATATTTTCAGTTATCTATAAAAATAAAAAACCACTGTATCTTTTATGATAAACAATATTTTATCGAGCCGCTTGATCAACTTGTGATTTAACTCTGACAAAACCTCATTGAAAAGTGTGAATAGGCGACTGATTTTAAGAGATACCTCTTAGTTTCCTCCAAGAATATTTAATGCGAAGTGATCAAGAACTGCCAAAATTTGACGTTTGCGATGGTCGTTCGTTTGGTCCAAGAAAAATTAAGGGAGGCGTCCAAGAATTTTTAATGCGAAGTAATCAACAACTGGCAAAAATTCACGTTTGCGATGGTGGTTCGTTTGCTCCAAGAAAGATTAGGGGAAGCATTAAATGCAAGATGTTGATTGTATCATATGTTAAATGATTAAATTCTAATCTGTAACACTTGCAGGGTTTGGCAGGTTTCACATTCCACTACAAGCAATCTTTTTATTTATCTCAGCTCGAATAATAAAAGAAAAGAAGAAATAACACAAAACAACGTGAAAAAAATTCCCGACAAAGTAGCAGAAAAGAAAATCGATCTTCTCTCTCCTTTAATCCAGTTGATCCATTTCCTAAAATGTAACCCCAAAAAGAAGACACAAACAGAAGAAGTGACCACAGTACAACAAACACAAATCTATGACTGAAGAAAAAGAAAAAGTAAATCTTACCAGAGCTGCACACCCCAACCGTTAGGGAGCCGTACAAATAATAAAAACTCGATTAGGGAGCTGTACACATAATAAAAACTCGATAAAGCCAAAGCAAAAAATAAGAAATACAAAACGATGACTGAAGAAAAAGAAAAAAGAAAACTTACCACAATTACCCAGCTGTAGACAAACTAAACGCAAACAGGAGAAAACAAAAAGTGGAAGAAAAAAGGAGCTTATCAATAGAATAAAACTGCCGTCGTTACCGACCTGCACACATAATAAAAAATCGACGAAAGTCGAAGCAAATAAGGCCAAAAAAAAGGGAATACAAAAGCATACCGTTACTGAAGAAGGAGCTTAGCGCTGAAACTAAAACGCAAATGGTGAAGATAGTTATCCATACTATAAACAAAGCTGCTGTTACCCAGCTGCACACTTAGACACAGTAATCAAAATTCGGTGTGAGATAAACAAAACTACCTCTTTACCCAACTGTAGGCAGAGGCACGCTATAAACAAAGCCGCCATTACCCATCTGTAGACATAGACATAATAATAAAAACTCAAAAGAGAAATGAGAGAGAAATGAAAGAGGGATATAACCTTGACATTAAAAAAAAGGGACCTTACCACTGAAACAAAACTGTGCCCGTTACCCAACTGTAGGCAGAGGCATACTATAAACAAAGCCGCCGTTACCCACCTATAGACATAGATATAATAAAAACTCTCTGTGAGATATGCAGGATCCTAAGAGAAAAGAGAAAAGAAAAGAGAAATGAAAGAGGAATAAAACCTTGACATATGACATATGATATGAGATATGAGAAATGAGAGAGAGGGAAACGGAGAAAGCTAAATACACAACCAGAGAGAAGAAAAAAAAAAGAGAAATGAAAGGAAAAAAAATACATATGACATATAGAAAAAGAAAGAAAGAAAGAGAAATGAAAGGAAAAAAATTTCGACATATAGACGGAGGGGGGTAATAACCGTCAGATTAAACGGACGAAGGAGATGAATTCCGTGGTCGTCCATCCCCTTCGTTTTTAGTATATACATATAATAAGCACCTGCAAGTGTTAATTATTTTGGTAAGAAAATGTAGAGAGCCATTGAATTTGGGACTTCTTAGCCATTATATTTATTGTGGATTAAAATATCTTTATATATCATATATATTATTTATTATATTAATAAATAAAATAATTTATATTATAATAATCATAAAATAATAAATTAATGGTCATATAATTATTCCCTTATATATAACCATACTCATTACAAGTTTTGTACACTTTTAGTCAGCATAAACTTATAGATCAGTTGGTTTATGTTTTCATGTTTATGTTTTTTTATTTTCTATTTTGTTTTTAATTTAATAAAAAAATATATTTATTTAAAATTTTTGTTTCTGTTTTTTTATCTTGGTTTCTTCCTATTTTTAAAATTTATGAAAATAACAAAAAGTAGTTTTTTGTTTTTATTTTTTCATAATCTTGTTTAATGTCAACTAAATATATATTATTTAATTATTTAATATATTAATAATTAATAAGAATTATAAATAATTTTATATTATATTTAATTAATTAAAATTAATTATTAAAAATTATAAATAATTTAATTTAGTTATGTAATGTGTAATTATTATCAATACTAAAAATATAACTACATTAAAATTAACAATTTAAAAAATTAGAAACTAAAAATAAAAAATTATATAAATTATATAAGAAAAAGCAGAAGTAGAATTAAGGTGTCATAATTTACTTCCAGACGACGAAACATTGTTCTAGTAGGAGGGGCAAGAGAAAACATTTCGATAATCCTTTCTTTGGGCCTTTTAAGATGTTGGGCTTATTCTGCAGTAGCCATAGAGGTCTTCTCGATCTAGTTCTGCTATTCCAGCTTTCCTTTGGCAATTCTATTAAATGCATACATGAAAGAAGGCAGTCAAACAAAATAAGCCAACACACATACATTACCAAATTAAAAAAATTCACTAGCGCGCAGAAAGAGTATCACAAACATAAGAACTCAAGAAAATTGAAAAGGTACTTATCTATATATATTATCTTTGACTTAAGTTAGGGAATTGTCTGTCTATTGTTTTTAGTCTTTTAAATACTTAAGAATTCGAGTGGTAGTAAATTGTTTGAGGAATACGTGACAAGCTTAGGACAAGATAATGACAATCTCATTGTTCATCACTTGAGCGTTTACCAGTTGCTTGGAATTAATTGGAAAATGTTACTTAAAACGTATGGTACGAAAAAGGACACGACCATAGATTGTTTAGCTTGATAGGAATCTGAGACAAAAATTCACGATTCCTGGGTTGTGTCTGCAATTAATCTTCAAAACCTTAGTTTATACTGGTTATCATGTGCTGGCAAGCAATTTTACTGTTTGTTAATGGATAGATGCACATTATATTCGGCTCACACTTTGTGGTCCAAGTGTAACGTAACTCTGCGCTTTCAAAGTCAAAGCCGTAAGGACTTTTCGTTGCTTATGGTGATTGTTGTTGTCCGTAGATTTGAAAATGCCATAGAACTAGTATTTCCTTCTTATTATAGGTTAAGAAAAGCTGTTGCCTATATTTCGTGGTTAGGAAAGGTTTAAAACATATATCATATAGAAAGAAAAGCAAAACAACATAATGTGTAAGAGGAGTCAATAGCACCGAGTTAATTAGCTGTTCATTGTAATCATGATCGTCAATATCTCCTTAAAGTTTCATTGTAACACACAAATAATACACATTCTTATTCTTACTGAGTAGTTAATTAGCTCTTATTAACATATATATAGATATTAGTTAGTAAGGCAGTAGAAATTAGTACAACTGTTATGTCTCCAAATGACACGCATTTTGCTAATCTAGTTCATGATCATATCAGTTTTTTCACAAAGAATAAGTGTCAAACAAGAGTTAATTACGTTAGTTAATCACAGTAGCAGCTCAAAATACTTAACACGAACGAGTCATTTAAAAAAAAAAAGTCAAATGTTGTCTTTTTACACAATATTGAAAGTTATTGACATAAAACTTCTTTTAAATTTTTTTATTCGTTTTTATAAAATAAGAATAAGCATACGTAGAGATTAATCCGCCTGTATACATAGTTTGCACAACTATAATACTCGTTACAGTTTGAGTTACCGCACAATACCGATGTGTTATTAATTAAAAAGTGGTTAAGTATATATTTTTATGCTATCGCTAAGTACACTTTTGTGGTGGTAACTAAACTTCAGTTAGAAAAAATCATTTTCATATCAAAATTGAACAGCGTGAAACTAAAATTATTGTTAGTATTAATAATAAATTTCAACAAATTTCACAATATATAAATCGAAATTACTTCCTCTCTAAACCTTTGATTTTTGTGTAGATATAGCAAATGAACCCTGGAATACAAGGAAAAGGGAATGATGCAAACTCGTTTACTCAAATGAAATTTTCTGATACAGCAGGGTAAGTTAGAGCATCTTACCCACCCTGTAAGTGGATGAGATCCTCCCGCGTAGAGTAGGAACTGAGTTTTTAGTACAGAGATCTCATCCTCTGTTAACCATCTATTATTACAAAAAGAAGGCACACTTCTGAAAAGTTCATTCTTAAACCCTCCATCCAAATTTATGTAATAGTAATTCATCAACTATGCTCTCTTTGTAACAATTTTATAGCTAAAACAATAGATTATAGTTGTTCTCTGATCAGACTTGCAGAGTAGCCGATGCAATAACCGTGCTTGGTAGTGCAACAAATCCTCAATGAGATTACACATGAAGCATGCAATCATGTGTTTGAATTTACGAGGTCTTTGTCTCATTCTAACACACTATTAAATATGACTACTAACTATTTCAAGAGTTCCAATGTACATAATTAGCTAATGATATAGACATGACTTGTAATATATGCTCTAAGCATGCGTGGTTGCTTGGTTGTCATGCAGCTGGATTATATAATTGCTCTAGGTGCATTTACCTTTCTTTTTTTTACAACAAACCTAAATTAAGAGGGGGGAAAAAACTAAAAGACCGGAGTAGATGAGCATATGAATTCAAAAAAAAAAAAAGATTTCTTGGCAAGGTATAAATAAAGGAAACCTTATCTATAAGCTTGTGTGGACGCTCTTGGATCACATTTCTAATAGAGTATACAAGTTATTTGTATTATACAATGCTGGGAACTCAATTTCAGTTACAGCTAGCAAAGACCTACTCTTGTATATTACCATTAGTGAGAGAGAGAGAGAGAGAGAGAGAGATTGACCACATGGATGAGGAGTATAAAAATTTTCCACAAAAAGGCAATTCTTGTACATGTATATGTGGGTTCATTAACAAGATATTATGTGGTAAAAAAAAATAATATAGCAGAAAAGAAAAAAAAATAAGTGAAGATGGGAAAAGGGTAATTCTTTCTTTTAGATGAATCAGAGACTTAACATAACAGTATCAAGGAATTAATCATTGATTCACATCTTTAAATTATGAATCAAGTAGGATTTGAAAAAGAACACACTAGTCGTGTTTTCTAATGTAATTGAAGATTATTCCCATGGTCTAGCATGATTTGACTAGCAGATTCTTGTTAAATAGATTACAAGAAACAAACACTTGATTAGACTTGGTATTATTTGTCTTTGACATCTATAGACGTGGTCAAAGCCAAAACGTAGGACTCCTAGAGACTAGAGAGCTTTGGATGCTAGCTATACAACTATGGCTTACGACATGCATGATTTGAGAAATGAACAAAACCCCGAATTTTGTAGGTCCTAAACGTAAGCATCAAATGCTCAACCTTTAGGAAACTTCGAACATGTAACAAGAGTGTAGTCGTCTTTCGTCGGTGCATTGTCTGAAATCGACATATGAGACGACCTTGAATGCTCCATTGAGACTATACCTTAAAATCCAGCTTAAGTAGACCCTTCTGGGGTTCACAAAACGTGTTTTTCTCTTAAACACGTCATGAGTCACTCTTAATCACATATCCTTGAATAGTCACAGAAGAAACTAACAAGAAAAATTATGATTCCAAGTCATATAAATATACTATATATACAAGACAAATGTTTAAGGTGAAGAGAAGCTAGAATACATCCATATATAATATAATTAGTGATGTAGTTTTATTAGAAGCCTCATAACAAAGTCAATATTGAATTCTGAACAACCAAATATTGTATTATTATCTCCGTTTGACATGATCTCTTGATGATTAGTAGAAATATTCCGGCGTGGCAGGTCCCTATTGGTATTGTATCTTCCAAGAAGATTCATGCCTTATGATTGGGATGCAAAGGAACATGCTAATATCCTAGAATTATAGTTAACCTCTTTATCTAACTTCATTTTTCTATCTTGAAGATAAATAAGTTCTCACTAAGGATAAAAGAAATTTATTAGAAACAACTTAACCGACACATGTCACTCGATTAAGAAATTTGATTATGGATACGTCACCTCCAAAAAAACCACAAAGAAGACCCAAATTTTGGGAACGTAAAATAAATGGCCTTTTCTTGGTATTTTAAAAAAAGCTTTAAGAATGAAGTAATCCAATATAAAAAAAATCATAATGTTTCTTGAAACATTTATGCTCTAATCTTCAAGTTGGAAGCACAATTTCAAGTTTTAGCAAATGATGTTTTTGGATAATGTGTTGTGACAAATTAACACCAATACTTAAATTATAATTTAATTGAATTATTCTTCTCTTGTATAAAATAAAAGTTTTCTTTTAATATCAATTTATGGACAAAGTCCATAGTATTCATAAAATTTAAAAGATAATTAGAAATGCACATTAAAATTAAGCTCTCAATTTGAAATCCACGAACCATGTGGGCCCTTGATAAATTCACATTGCTATGGTAGGAATTAGGTGAAGTGTGGCATGTGACACTAGAAAATCAATTAAAACAGATAAAAAGATGTAGAAGATTCAAAGCCAAGTTATATGCAATCATGTATATAACGATAACAAAATCCCAATTATTTATTTTTATTAGAGTATAGTAATCTCACATGTCGGTTATTACTATAACTTATGGTGATTCCTGCCTACCGTCAAGGGTAGCAAGCTGAAATCAGAAGCATGTAAAGACACGAAACGGTTCCTTTCACTGAAGCTTGTACTCCAAATCCACAACATGAAAGTGACAAACTTGGCCCTCTTCAAGCTTTTTTTACTAATCAGATGTTGACAGATTGAGCTGTTGACAAGTACGGAAAATAAAGAAAGAAACTTGAATGTCTTACAAATAACCAATCAGTTTCTTATTTATAAAACCTAATTAATTGCAGTGTGACGTTGATTAAAGAAGCTTCATATATCGTTAGTGAGTAAATTAAGCTCAGTTTCTATCACCACTTTGACCTGTCTTTTTCCTTCCTATATTCAAGTCCTATGTACATGTAAGCTATGCATAGGCATGGAACCTATAGAACTTCTTGGGTGCTTCCTTTCTGTGCTGCTACTAAGTTGTAATCCACTTCAGGAACTCAGTACGGGATTAACTTTATTTGTAGAATACATTGCTCTCTTGTAGGTACCTAACACACTCATTTTAAAACCATTTTAGATTATGGTTCATACCGAGTGCTTCTGACCTTTTGCTAATCCATATACTAACTTAAGATCAGAAGCTCACTCATCCGGAGATTCTAATATACGGCACCTTTTTTAGTAACACTTCGAAGCTCATTAACCGTCTCACTATTTGTTAATTATTATTATTAAGGGCAAGAAAGACACACGTATACATACGCATTTGGTGATTAGTACGGCGTGGGTTCCATATAATGCCCCTCAGGAGTGGTCGAGTATATCCGTTCATTTAGAATGAAAATAAAAATTCTTATTTGTAAAAATTTTCTTTAATTATTAACAAAATATTTGTTAGGAATTAATATTTACATTGCTTACTAACGTTAACATCATTTAACTATTATTTATTTATTTATTGAATCATAGTTGATAGAGCCTAGGTATGAACAAAAATTATGCACATCCAATTTTGAGTAACGTTAATAGCTAGCATATTCAAATACAGATAACAATCAACAACCACCATCACCCGCTAAAAGAAAGAAGAAAATCATGAATATAACATATTTGCTAGCTCTCACTTAATTGCAGGCAAGCAGTGTATATACTTCAAATGTTTTTTGTTGTAGTACTTGGCTTGGAACTTGTGTGAGGATTGATTCATTTTAGTAGTGAGCAATGATTTGGGATTCTTTCAAGTGGACAATATATTATAACTGCTCACAACTACTCTTGTACAGAAATTAACCTTCCACATCTAGGAGAAGAACCTTGGTTGATTTTTGTCTCTCTCTGACATGCCAAAGCCGCCGAACAGTCGTCATGGACAACTTGTTGTTTCACGTCCTTCAATTATTCTTTCCCTTTTTATCTCTGCAATGCAATCTATCTTTTAATGCAGATCTCAGGCTGTTGAGTTACTTGCACATGGTGATTCATCTAGTCCCTCGTCCATTCATAATTTAAAAGAGCCACACATATTCTTCTCATCATCGACTGTTCCTCTTTTTGATTCCAATTGTTTATTCCTTCTTCTCTGGGATTTTGTATATTCTCTTGGTTTGTTAGTTGAAAAATTGAAATCCATTTCTATGAACAACATAATCTTGACAAGTATCTCAACTCTTACATGGAGGCATGGAGATGTAGCATACAAACTAGCACATTTAGATCTGCATACGCAAGCATTTTCTCATAGTGTTTAAGCCTTAATCACTCATTAGTAAGACAGGACAACCATCCCCTCAAAAGTCATTAACTTAATTCGGTCATTTCTAATGACTTACTAATGGGTGGTTACGAGGAAAATGATGACTTTTGAAGACAGAAAAAGCTTACCAGGTTGACTTTCCATGGAGAATCCAGTACTTGCATGTGATCTTGTGACTGACATGGAAAAGTCATCAGGAATGTGCTTTTGCCCGGATATGATTAGAGAGAGCTTGTGAACTGAATTTGGATAATTAGTACCCTTCCTAACTACAATCCTTAAACCCTAATGACCTTATAAATTCTGATGCAATTGTGGGCCCATAATATCTTCTCAAAGCTTCTCCTTTGTCTTAAATTTTTGTTCCCAAATCAGAATCTTAATCTTGTGTAAATTCGTATCTTTGTCAGATCACTAGAGCTGAACTGCTCATAGATATCATCGACATATTCATGCTCGCTATGTATTCTTCGTGCAGGTTGCAGCATATTTGGTTTCAGCAAAGCAAAATTTTTTAAGTTTTGCCGACGTTTATGCATTTGGTTAGTCATAGGTTGGGAAGTGGGGGCTTGGAGTTTAACTACCATCATTAGTAATCTAAAGAAAGTGAAAAATATCAAGTTCTCAACTGGTCTGGCTATTTTGCAATCGCACTATTTCCTTTATGTCTTAGTTATCTAAAGCAAGTGAAAAATATCAAGTTCTCAACTGGCCTGACTATTTTGCAATCGTTCTATTTCGTTTTTGTCTTCCTGCTTTTTGGGCAACGTCTTGAGTGTAGCATCATGTAGGAAACTATAAGAAGATAATTCAAAGAAGTAAGAGTACTCTGACAGTAATGATATGGAGATGGGAGGTCTAAAAGGAAAAAAAAGATTAGCACCCACCCCTTATCAACCACCTTATTCTTTCCGGATCTTATGAAGATTTGAGTTAAAGAAAGGTTTGGAGAATGTGACAGAAGTGAACAGTTGTCATGGAGTTAAAAAAAATTGCATCTGTAGAAGGCGAGGTTTCGATTTTGCTTACATTAGAGTATCAATGGTTTATATTTTATTCTGTTTCATTGTGGTGAGAACTAGGCAAGTTGTGGGGACCCTTATTATAATGTCAAAGCCTCAGACACTCCCTATATATTACGAGAGTTCTTGACAAAGGTTTCATTCAAGCAGTTGTGTCTTCTCCACACTTTTCTTTCTCTCTACTTCTCGTTTCTCTATCACTTTCTCGTTCATACAAAATCTTATTTTTGAGGACAAAACCTAAAGATATAGCCAGGAAAGTTAACGAGTTTTTGCAGCAGAAGTCATGGCCATAGAGATTGAACAACCTACTACTGTTGAGCTATCGAAAATTGCAGTCTCTAAAACCCATGGAGAGGACTCTCCATATTTTGCAGGATGGAAAGCATACGATGAAGATCCTTATCATGACGCAGAAAACCCATCAGGAGTCATACAGATGGGCCTCGCAGAAAATCAAGTGAGTCTCTTGATCCATTTCTTTCTTAGCAAACTTAAGCTCAATGTGATCTTCGTCAAGACAAAGCTAAAATCCTTCCTTTTGCTCACTGAACAGGTCTCATTCGATTTGTTGGAAGAATACTTGGCGAAACATTCCGAAGCATCTAGCTTTGGAAATGGAGCACTAAGCTTTAGAGAAAATGCCTTGTTTCAAGATTATCATGGACTCAAATCGTTCAGACAGGTACTTTCTTTGACCTATATATGTAATGACTTACTATAACTTACTTAAAAGAAGGACAATTCTGACATTTCTTGTGCACTTGGTCACAGGCAATGTCAAATTTCATGGAACAAATTAGAGGAGGAAGAGCAAAATTTGACTCAGATAGAGTAGTCCTCACCGCTGGTGCTACTGCAGCTAACGAGCTGTTAACATTCATTCTAGCAGATCCTGGTGATGCTTTGCTTGTTCCAACTCCATACTATCCAGGGTAAGTATTCAGTTGTCTCCAAAAACATTTTACTTCCGAGCTTATTATCTATGGGTTTAATGCTTTCATTCCCGACCTCACCATTTAACATTATTTCGAACTTCTCTTGCAGATTTGATAGAGATTTAAGGTGGAGGACTGGTGTAAACATTGTTCCAATTCATTGTGACAGCTCTAACAATTTCCAAGTTACTCCTGAAGCCTTGGAATCTGCATACAGAGAAGCAGCAGCCTTTAATCTCAAAGTGAGAGCAGTTCTGATAACAAATCCATCAAACCCGTTGGGTGCTACGATCCAACGCTCAGTCTTGGAAGAGATTCTTGATTTCGCAGTACGCAAAAACATCCATCTTGTGTCCGATGAAATCTACTCAGGATCCACGTTCGCGTCATCCGAATTCATAAGCATTGCTGAGATTCTTGAATCTCGTGGATACAAAGATTCAGAGAGAGTGCACATTGTCTACAGCCTCTCCAAAGATCTTGGCCTTCCAGGTTTCAGGGTCGGAACAATTTACTCCTACAACGATAAGGTTGTTACCGCTGCAAGAAGGATGTCTAGTTTCACCTTGATTTCTTCTCAGACACAACATATGCTGGCTTCCATGTTGTCAGATAAGAAATTTACTGAAGATTATATCAAGACAAATAGGGAGAGACTGATGAAGAGATATAACATGATTATTGAAGGTTTGAGAAGCGCTGGGATAGAGTGCTTGAAAGGGAATGCTGGGTTGTTTTGTTGGATGAATTTAAGCCAGTTGTTGGAGGAACCCACAAGAGAAGGTGAACTGGTTCTTTGGAAGTCCATACTTCGTGAGGTGAAGCTAAACATATCTCCAGGATCTTCCTGTCATTGCTCCGAACCAGGTTGGTTTAGAGTGTGTTTTGCTAATATGAGTGAGCAGACACTAGAAGTTGCACTCAACAGACTACAAAACTTCATGGATCAAAGGAAAACATACGGCAACTAAGACAATTTACGGTTAATTCCTACCATAATTTTTTAATGGCTGTGGCCATTTTATTCTTTTAGTTGATAAAACCCTCTTCAAGAACTGGGTTTTTGCTAAGTTATATCAATATATACTGTATATCAGAACGAAGATGCAAATTCTTCTGTTTTCTTGCTCTCCCGAGCAAGTTTCCTGGTAACTCCGTCTCGTTGTAAGTTTCCTGGCAACTCCGTCTCGCTGTATGTTGTTATAATACAAGAAAATTTCCTTTGAACTCTATGTTGTTTTGTCTCTGACTCAGTAATTTCTACATTGGTCATGTTCTTATTACTTGTCAACTAATCAAAATCAATACTAAATGGCTTACTTGTTTTGTCTCCCTGTGCCATACAAGTTTCTTATATCCACTTTGAATCATTGCATAAAGAATACTTCCTAATTAAACCTTTCCAAAAATCTACTCCCAGAACTTGACATGGTGGTTAGGAGATGCTTAATTCTTTATCAACACCATAATTTGTAAAGAAAAAAAGAATTATCCATATGGTGTATAAATCCAGTTTGGTCGTAATATTACATATACGAAAATGCCTTCCGTATTTGCTTACTATTGACTATTTAAATTGTATATTATGCAAGTTTTTTAGTTCTCACTTTTGCAGGGTCGTTCCTCCTACTTCACGTGGCAAACTAGTCAACGTAGTTGGGTTGTTTCAGAGATTGTTACAACATAAACAAATGTATTTAGTAGTCAACATTCTTTTCGACATAATCTGTAATTAGGACCAGACGGCTGAAAAGATTACGATGATTAAGCAACCTAATGGGACCAAAAGCAGTCCCCTATGGCTAGGTTGGAAAGTTGGACTCTTAACACCTTTGACATTTACTTGTTTTCTTTTCACCACCTGCAGCTGTCATGGTCAGCTCATGCTCGATTTATTTAACACTAGCGTGATTAAGATGTAACAATAATTACACAAGATATGCATGGGCTTGATTAAGATATAATTATTGTATAAGATTTGCTATGCTTAACTTCTATAAGTTTTTAATTTTTTGCGTGTGATCATCGCTCAGCACCAACCATCAATGGTCCACACAAGAGGAACCAAATATATTGCAGCTGATCGCGAGTAGTATAATATCGTTCAAACTTGTTCAACACTGTATAGATATATACATGCAAACTGGAACTAAACTACTTATGCCTTAATTACATTATTTGTATGGCATAATGGCGTATCATGTGATTATTTTTTTATGCTAATATATGGAAGGAAGAGCATGATAGCGTTTGCGACTAACTGTATTGAATAGAAGCAGATAGGCTGCTGACAGTCTTTGAATGAGAAAGAGTTAGTAATTGAATTGATTATTTTGTTTCTACCAAATTATAATCTCTAGGAGGAGGAGGAAGAAGAAGATTTGAGGGCACTCAAGATATGAGGAAATTACATGCTTACCATCCCAATTAAGGGTTGTGAGCATCATGGATGGAAGTTAAGTATAAGATTCAACTTTATTATGTACTTGTAAAAGTCCACATTCAATAAAATTTAAAGTAAGTCTACACAGAATAATTTGATACCATGAACAAGATTAAGATCTTATCATTAACTTTTTTTACATTAAAATAGGTCTTTTTTTCAATGCATCAGAAATTAAAGGGAACAATTAGAAGAGTTTCCTCATACAGATTGAGCATGGCTTTTTTTTAGTTGGTATTTTTTTCATTAGTCATAATTAGCTTCAACAGAACATTGGTAATTGGTCAAAAAATTTATGATCTTAGGAATCTTTTAGTTCTACTCATTGGAATATTTGAGAGTGTGCCATTTGACTAATTGGCTTATCACCCACATTCTAACCTCATGTCAAACCAGATCAGCAATTTGGATTTGATATGTTAATCTATAAGTCTTCAAAATGCTTTTTACCACATACTTCAATAATTCCTCTGAGTTTCTTTTAAGATAGCTTTGTTTTTCCCTGGCTCAAAGGGCCAAAGTCAACTACCTAGTTTTCCTGGAAATGATGCCTCATTAAATATGGTAATTCCTCAGTCCAAATTACTTGCTGCTTACTTCAAAGTTTCCATTCAAATTCACCATTTCTGAGAAATTAGTCATTTATCACTTCAAGGCCAAGGAAGGTTGGTATTTTCTTTTCGTACATACTGAAATAATGTTGGAATTGGATCCATCCATCTTGTTGCATTAGACTTGGTATTAAGAAAATGAATCCTAACAAATGAGGAGAAACATGTTCGTGATGAATATATGGTCAAGATTCAATATTTCACACATATGGATGGTTAAAAATGGTGGGAGGCATAAATGGGCTCTGCGGTTCCTCATACGTTGGTGCAGTCCCTTCTTTCTTTTCAATTGTTCTTCATGTGAATATGGTCGTTGGGATTATACCTTTTCTCTATTCTTCTTTGACAAATTCTTAATGCCTACACCAACCTCTTTTTATCATTTTCTAAATGTCAACCATTACACCATCTTCTGACCCTGATGATGACTAGCTCTCATTAACTCCCCAAAAGAACAGATAGATCACAGCCGTCCAAGTAGGCCCATGTGGCACACGAGTTGCCACGTGAGCCCTATTCATCATCATTCATCAAAAAGAGATTTATACCCTAGCAGCCAACCGCTTGATTCACAAATTAGTTGGTGAAATAGCTCCACAAGTGTTAGGATTACAGCGCCGAGCTCTTCTCTTATAGTTTATGTGTCTCGAGCTGCGCGATCTCCGCTGCCAATTGAGCAGATAGGTCCACATTTGGATCACAATCTGATCGCACCATGTTCGGGAATTGGTTACTTTGGTCCACTT
>JAOQMP010096425.1:0-15661 GCA_027563575.1 Erythroxylum pedicellare
AATATACATGAAACATGGTTTATAAGAATGAAATGATCCATGGAGAAGTCCTTTTAAGTCAAAACGAAAATGCCCTCTCTTTGGTGAAAGTTTGTGAAATTTTTAATAACTTTTGAAATTGATGATTTAAATGAATTCTAGGTTGTTAATTGTACATGTATAATGTGAATTGATGATAAAAAAGGAATAAGTTGTATATTGGATGAAGCTTGGTCGAAATGATGGGAGAAGGAATGGATTAATGTAATGAGTTGCATAATTATGATGAATATGACTTAAACGAAGGGAATTAGATTGAATGGAGTCGTGAAATATGTTGTTGTTTGGACGTGTTTGTTATATAATAAGATAGGAGCATGAATTACTATGATAAAGTCTTGAAAATATGACTTGAAAGTCATGCACTTTAGGTGTTTGATAAAATGTCTAAGTGAACTTGGCTTAGGATATAAGGATTCGTAATGATATACATTAGAAGATGACTTTCATGTTTATTTAGAGAAAACTTGAATTTTGCTCAAATTGATGAGTAATGGCAGAATCTTATAGCTTAAAGATAGTGATATTGTGTTTTATACACTTATGTGATGATATATAAATATAAGATATATGTTTGAGTAGTAAAAATATTGTATATTTTTTAATGTATAAATGCTCGGAAGTTGTGAATCAAGAAGCTCGTACTAAGGATTGTTGAAGTTAAGAGAGTGTACACCTTCTTTTGCGGTGAGTTGGGAAAACTATATCTCTCAAATGGGATTAAAACATCCTAAGATATGCATGATGACTTGTATGTGAATTTTGAACCTAGTTAATGAATAGTATAATTGAATCTCAAATAGATGCTAGTATACTTGGGTATTTAGTAAACGACATTGTTTTGAAACTGATGTTTTTATTATGTATTTTGAGAAATAATATTGTTTTCAACAAACCTACACTTGAAGTGCAAAGGACAATGTTTTATTTTCTAAAACTACATTTTTGAACAACTTTGCATTTGGAGTGCAAAAGATGACTTTTATTGTATGAAATATTGTTTTGGAATTTACATATGCATAATCGAGTCGTGTACGCTACGTGTACTTGCTCTCTTTTGGCTTAGAGCTATGGCAAGGTTTCATTTTATTGGTTGGACTGATAATAAAGGCATGGTTCCTTACTTAACTTTTGTACTTAATATCTGTATATAATATTTGTGATTTGTGAGGTAACGATTGGCCAATCGTGTGCTAGGCATAACAGATTAAGCAATTTCCATACCTTTGATGCTGGTATATAAAAGTCAAGTCCTCATATCGACACCTTTCTACGAGAGTTACGGGTGATTCCACACTTAGGGTCTGGACACTGATGAGGTCATCACTTAGGGTCATGACGTCCTTAACAGTCAGATGATTTTGACCTCGATCAGAGTACTTGTCGACATTCTTTGGAATGTTTAGGATGTCGAATAAGCTAGGCTTAGCCCGATCTATTTTTATTAAACAATGTCTTTTTCTTTGATTTTGTACCGATAGTATGGTTGGACGAGGAAGGGGAAGTCATTGTAAGGTTAGACCTTTGTGACCTGAACCAGAGGAACATAATGCTGAAGCAGTCGCAAACCAAAAGTTGCTAGCTCTTCGGCTGATAGGCAGCCTCACACTGTAATACTACCGGTGCCAAAGGAGGCTCTGCAGTAGGTGATGACATGGTGGTCACAATATACTGAGCAGCAGTAACCTAGGGCTAAAGCACCACAAATGCCACTATAGGTACCGCCACCACAGCAGCTAGTAGTGGTACCTAGTCCTACACTAGAGCAACATCAGATGCTTGAAATCTCAAGGTATATCAAAGAGGCAAGAAATCTCGAATGTGGCACTTTTGATGGGCTCTGTGATGTTACCGAGACCAAATCTTGGATAAGACAGATCACAGAGAAATTTCATAATATAGGGTTATTTGATAAGATGAAGCTAAAGGTAGTTTTCTAATTAGTAGAGGGTGATGCTAGAGTCTAGTGGGAAAATGTCCGTGGACAATGCCACAATCAGATTATCTGGATGGAGTTTACTAATGAATTCAGTGAACAATACTATACCAGATTTGATTGAGATTAAAAGAAGGTTGCCTTCTTTACACTGACACAGGGGAATAGATCGGTGCACGAGTTTGAGACAAAGTTAAGAGAGCTTGTCACTTATGTCTCGGAATACGTGGCAGATGAAGAGAATTTGCATGTTTGATTTGAGACCAGATTGCATTTGGCAATCTAAGAGAGGATGATGGTTACCCCCACTATCACGTTCAAGGAGATGGTCTAGTCGGCCAGGAGAGCCAAGAAGTTGATGAAAGAGCGTGGAAGACAGTGAGAGGAAAATAACTAAAAAAGAAAGGGAGGAGGTTCCTCCAACCAATAGCCTAAAAGGAGCCGTGATAGTTCAGCTCCGGGTAGTACTAGAGCCGCTGTATCATCAGCTGTCAATTTATAATCATCATGACTAGGAGGTCAGAGCACTGCCCCTACTACTAGCTCTGCTTCTCGAGCTCAATCATATCGGTCCGACCAGTGTAGAAACTGTAAAAAGGTACATTTAGGCAAGTGTATGGAGCTAAGAAAGTGTTTTCAGTGTGGAGAGACAAGGCACATGAGGAGAGATTGTCCACAGCTAGCTTGAACTTCAACTCAAGAAGGAGATAGCTCGGTGCAGTCAGTGAGACATATAGGGGAGACTACCAAGGCAGGTGCTCAGTCTTCTGTATCTATACAGATGACTGGTGTGGCCAGTAGTACATCTCTAGCAGGTTAGTAATGTCTTGCTTTATGAGCTCAAGCACAAGTTTATACAATGATGGTGGAGGACATTCTAGCCAATCTAGACATGAATACAGGTATTTTCTAGATGAACATTTCTTTGTTGTTGTATTGTTATATTATGATGCATGTTTTGCGTAATATTGGTAAACTCTTAAATAGTATGAGTGCTAACCCATAATGTTATAAGGTGTTATGTGTCTTCTCGGTAGAGATATTAAAGTTTTGATCAACACTTGCATATAAAGGTATTTGTTAATGTGACCTTCGTCGAGGATATTCATCATCCCCTAGAGCCGTTAGATCCCCCTCTCATTGTAGTCACTCCTTTTAGAGAGAAAGTGACTTGTGATGAAGTATATATAGCCTATGAGATAAAGATCGGTGATGCTGTGTTAAAGGCAAATCTTATTCCCCTTGATCTTCGGGATATTGAGGTGATATTGGGGATTGACTGGTTAGAGAAATATCATGCCAGGGTTGATTATTTTAAGAAATAAGTGGAGTTTGACCTTAGAGTGGAGTCTCGATTAAATTTACAAGTGACCGATGGATATTCCCAAGTTATTTGATATCAGTGATCAATGCTAAGAGATTGATTTGTCAAGGATGTCAGGCATACCTCATGTGATTGACACTACATTATAGAGGGTCAAACTAGAAGATTTCCTTATTATGTGTGAGTTCCCCAATGTACTTTCAGAGGAGTTACCTAGATTGCCATCTAATCAGGAGTTTGATTTTACTATTGACTTAGTCCCGAGAACGATACCAATATCTGTACCACCGTATCGCATGACACTAGCAGAATTGAAAGAGTTGAAGATTCAATTACAAGAGTTATTGGACAAGGGCTTCATCATTCACCATGGGGAGCACCAGTATTATTTGTTAAGAAGAAGGATGGGACCCTCTGTTTATGTGTTAATTATGCAGTTAAACAGGGTTACCATCAAGAATAAATATCCACTCCCTTGGGTCGATGAATTTTTTGTTCAGTCAGGAGGAGATGTAGTATTCTCAAAGATAGATCTGAGTTCTAGGTACCATCAGTTGAAGATTGATAAAAATGATATACACAAGACTGCTTTCTGGACAAGGTATGGATATTATGAATTTTTAGTGATGTCATTCGAAATGACAAATGCACCTGTAGCATTTATGGATTTCATGAATAGGATGTTCCATCCTTATTTAGATCAGCTTATCATAGTCTTCATTGATGATCTTCTAATTTATTCTAAGGATGGAGAGCAATATGCTAAACATCTTTGAATTATGCTGCAAATACTTTGCAAAAGACAGTTGTATGTGAAGTTCTGAGAGCGTGAATTTTGGATAAGGGAGATAGGATTTCTTGGGCATGTGGTATCAAGGGAAGGTATTTTTATAGAATCGAAGAAAATGGAAGCTATACTTGAGTGGGAACAACCTAAGAATGTGATAGAAGTCTGCAGTTTTCTGGGGTTAACTAGTTATTATAAGAGATTTGTTTATGGTTTCTCAGTACTTGTGGTCTTTTTGTAGAGGCTTACCTGGAAGGGAATAAAATTTCAGTGAGATGACAAATGCGAGGCAAGTTTCTAGGAGTTGAAGAGGACAGTGACTTCTGTGCTAATGCTCGCTCTACCTACCCAGGGGGTTAGGTATGAGGTGTACAGTGATGCCAATTGCCAAGGATTTAGTTGTGTACTTATGTAGGCCGGGTGAGTGATCACATATGCTTCTAGACAGTTGAAGAAGAACGAGCTAAATTATCCTACATACGATTTGGAGCTTGCAGTGGTAATGTTTGCACTCAAGATTTGGAGACACTATCTTTATGGAGAAACTTGTATATACACTGACCACAAGATTCTGAAGTACCTAATGACATAAAAGGAGCTAAACCTTAGATAAAGGAGATGGTTGGAATTGATTAAGGATTATGATTTAACAATCGACTATCACCTAGGAAAAGCAAATATAGTAGCCGATGCATTGAGTCGTAAATCCTGTTCAATAGTAAATGTTAAGAAAAATCCTTACATGACATATTTGATAAGTGTATAGAGCCATAGGGTTGGACTCTCAGTGGTAGAGGATGACAGAACATTGCTGGCACGGTTTGAAGTTCGACTAGCATTATTTGATGAGATCAGGAGATCGTAGGCTGACGATCCTAAGTTAAGAGTCAATCTAAAGAAATTGTCATCTGAAGAGAGTGAGGGGTTCTGATTGAGAGAAGTCAGGTTACTAGTCTTCAGAGACAGACTCTGTGTGCCGGATGACCAGGGTCTCAAGCGAGCTACCTTAGAAGAAGCTCACAGTTCGTCTTATGCTATGCATTCTGGTAGCACCAAAATGTATCTAACTCTTTGAGAGAGTTATTGGTGGCTAGGGATGAAGAAAGAGATAGCAGAATTTGTGGCCAGATGCCTTCGCTATCAATAGATTAAGGTAGAGCATCATAAATTAGCAACTATGTTACAGTTTTTGTCTATTCTAGAATGGAAGTGGGAGCATGCGACAATGGATTTTATAGTTGGACTACCTCGTACATTGAGGGGTCACGATGCTATTTAGGTTATAGTGAATAGATTAACAAAGTTCGCTCATTTTTTGCCTATCCACACAACCTACTCATTGGAGAGATTGGCAGAGCTATATATCGATGAAATTGTAAAGCTGCACGAGGTGCCAGCTTCTATAATATCAGATAGAGATCTAAGATTCACGTCACGATTTTTGGCCAAAATTCTAGGAATCTTTAGGGACTAAATTGAAGTTTGGTACTGCCTTCTACCTCCAGACCGATGGTCAGTCAGAGAGGACCATTCAAACACTGGAGGGTATGCTGAGAGCATGTGTAATGGAATTCCAAGGGAGTTAGGACCAGCACTTTCCTTTGATCGAGTTTGCTTATAACAATAGTCATCAGACAAGTATCGATATGCCACCTATGAAGAACATTATGGGAGAAAGTGCAGGACACCTTTATGTTGGGATGAGTTTGGTGTAGCTAAAGTCGAAGGAGCCGAATTGATAGAAGTTACCACTCAGAAAGTAAAAGTCATTTAAGAGAAGATGAAAGTTGTCCAGGATCGTCAAAAGAGTTACATGGATAAGAGGCGACAACTATTAGAGTTTGCAGTTGGTGATATAGTTTTCCTTTGAATATCAGCATGGAAAGGTATTATCCGATTTCAGAGTCGAGGGAAGCTAAACCTTTGATATATCAGACCTTTTCGTATTTTAGAGTATGTCAGGATTATGGCATATTGGTTAGAATTGCCACCGAAATTGGATAGGAACCATAATTTGTTCCATGTCTTGATGTTTAAAAAGTACATACTGGATCCATCTCGCATTTTGGAGACACCTCTAGTAGAGTTGAGAGAAAACCTGAGTTTTGAGGTAAAATCGGTTTAGATTTTGGATCGATAGATAAAAAGATTACGTAGCAAAGAGGTACCCACCATCAAAGTTCTTTGGAAGAGCAATAGGGTCGAGGAGATGACATGGAAGTATTATGAGATGTCAATACCCCCATTTATTTGTGTTCTCGATTTAGGAGTTTCGAGGACGAAACTCTTTTGAGGAGGGGAGGACTTGCAAGTCTGGACTTTCTGAGCCCTTTTGTATTGTTCTGTATTTGGAAATACTACTGTATATTGTTATACACATGGTTTTATATTAGTTCAAAGATTTATTTAAAATCCTTTTGGGTATATATGTCAGTGATTTATAATGTTATATGCCTTTATTTGAACTTAAAGTTCATCGGTATGTGAAATCTTAGAGATTTCTGACAATAAGCTTCTAAGTCTATAAAACTAAGTCCATTGGATGTATATGACCATGGTGGTTAATTTAAATGTGTTCTAATGTCTTATAGGTGATTAGACATGATTTATAGACTTATTGGAAAGCTTAATTGAAAAAGTTGATGTACATAAGGGCATATTTGCCAATTGTTAAAAGTCAAAAGACTTAAATGTAATTTTTTAAATCTTGGAGGATCACTATGTAATTTTATAAAGTTAAGGGGGCTTAATTATTATTTTCAAATGTCTGGGGACCAAAATAGAAATAAGAGTTTTGGAGATTCCCACTAAAGGAAGGTTTAGGTAAGTTTTGTCTTATCTTTCTCTACATTATGATTTCGAGTTTGGTGTTAAGATATGTTTTTCTCTATGCTTAAATATACATGAAACATGGCTTATATGAATTAAATGAGTCATGGAGAAGTCCCCTTAAGTCAAATCCAAAGTGCCCTCTCTTTGGTGAAAGTTTGTGAATTTTTGAATAACTTTTGAAATTGATGATTTAAATGAATTCTATGGTGTTAATTCTACACGTATAATGTGAATTGATCATGAAAAATGAAGAAGTAGTATATTGGATGAGGTTTGGTCGAAATGATGGGAGAAGGGAATTGGACTGAATGGAGTGGTGAAATGCGTTGTTATTTGGATGTGTTTGTTATATAATAAGATAGGAGCATGAATTACTATGATAAAGTCTTGAAAATATGACTTGAAATTCATGCACTTTACGTGTTTGATAAAATGTCTAAGTGAACTTGGCTTAAGATTTAAGGATTCGTTATGATATAGATTAGAAGGTGACTTTTATGTTTATTTAGAGGAAACTTGAATTTTGCTCAAATTGATGAGTAATGGTCGAATCTTATAGCTTACAGATAGTGATATTGTGTTTTATACACTTATGTGATGATGTACAAATATAAGATACATGTTTGAGCAGTAAATACATTATATATTTTTTTATGTATAAAGGCTCGAGAGCTGTGAATCAAGGAGCTCATACCGAGGATTGTTGAAGTTAAGGGACTGTACACATTCTTTTAAATTGAGTTGGGGAAACCATATCTCTCAAATGGGATTAGAACATCCTAAGACATGCATGATAACTTGTAAGTGAATTTTGAACCTAAGTAATGCATAGTAGAATTGAATCTCAAATAGATGCTAGGATACTTGTGTATTTAGTAAACAACATTGTTTTGAAACTGATGTTTTTATTATGTATTTTGAGAAATGATATTGTTTTCAACAAACCTATACTTGAAGTGCAAAGGACAATGTTTTATTTTCTAAAACTACATTTTTGAACAACTTTGCATTTAGAGTGCAAAAGATGACTTTTATTGTATGAAATATTGTTTTGGAATTTAAATATGCATAATCGAGTCATGTATGCTGCATGTATTTGTTCTTTTTTGGCTTAGAGCCATGGCAAGGTTTCATTTTATCAGTTGGACCGATAAATAAAGGCATGGTGCCTTACTTGATTTTTGTACTTAATATATGATATTTGTGATTGGTGAGGTAATGATTGGCCAATCGTGTGCTAGGCACAATAGCTTAAGCGACCCCCGTATAGTTGACGCTAGTAAATAAAAGTGGAGTCCCCGTATCGACACCTTTCTATAAGACTTGCGGGTGATTCTACACGTAGTTTTTTGACATCGATGAGGTCATCACCTAAGGTCATGTTGCTCTTGTCGACTGTAGTTCAGACTCACCACAGATGAAAGTCGAGTCAACACTCGGAATCGATTGGTGTGCATACTAGTTTGGAAGACTAGTGGTGACCCACATTATAATTTTGGCTGATTCTGAGATTTTTTTGACTAGATTTGAGTTATGCATGTGATGTTTTTCTGCCTTTATGCACTAGAATTGGAACCTATGTTCACTGGATGAGTGATTAATAGGCTAGGCCTATATGTTCCTAACTAGTATACATTAAGTCATAGGTTAGGCCTATGTGTTTATATGTGATGTATGTTCACTTCATAAGTTATCTACACCATCTTGGGGTGTATCGAGTTCTATTTGTGATATATGTTTTTCCTGCTCACTGAGTACATAGTGTACTCACTCCCTCCGCTTTCCAACCATGCAAGTTAATTTAGTGAGATTGAAGCTCTGTGTAGATCGTGTGATCTTTTCATATTTTCAGGGCATTATAACACATGGGTAGTCTTTGTTTTTTACTTTTGTTGCTTAGTGGCTCATGAACAGTTTTTATTACTTTAGTTATGTCGATATGCTTTGTGATTTTATAAATTAACTTTTAACTGTCTTGTAGTTGTAAAAGACCTTGTGTATGAATCTTTGGTACTGTTGTTGAGATCACTTTAAGTGGACTTAAAAGTCTAAAAGTTATGGTAGAATTTTAATGTGAATATAAAAGTGCGTTTAAAACTAATTTCAGGTGTTTGATTGAGTTTTGAGATTTTTAAAATATAGTTGTTGTGTTGGTCAATTTTTTCAAAAAAAGGGGAAGAGATATTCAGTTAGTCTTGCATAGTTGGATTAAGGGTACCGTGAGTGTCCTTAGCCAAGGTATGCGGCGATTGTCATATGCCCAATGTGGTACCAGGTCGTGACACATTTTATTTTAAGAAAATTTTTCTTATTAATTATAAATCAAATACACTCATATGCAATTATATTCAATTTCTTTTAATTATGAATATTTTCATTTTTATCACATTTAATGTTCATTACATTTCATTATATTCGATTTTCATCATTTTAGATTTTATTTATTTTACTAATTTTGTTTTCCTTTTTAGTTTTAATTGTTCTTAATGAATATTTATCCTTAATAGAGTTTAGTCAAGGACCAATCTCTTTTAATTGGAGTTTTTAGTTGTTTTTATTTCAATTTTGGGTTAAATATTCATATTAAAAATTTTCTTTAAATTTTAAAGAAATTTGGGTAAATAAAAGGAAAAGGGATTAACAAAAAAAGGTAACAAAGGTAGTTAGGTAATTTCATTATTTAGAGAATTTCCTAGTTTCTTATTAATAATAAATAGGAATCTTTTATAATTAACTAAAAAAAGCAAGGAATAAATAGGTTGGAATTAGCTGGAAATAACAATAAAAAAGAAGGGAAATTTTATAAATAATGAACCATTGGATAAAAGGAGGAAGACTAAGACCTTTGAATTACCAACATTATATTGATCTTTTCCCCATTGGTACGTTAAACCTTAATTACTTCAATTGTTTTGGAAGATAGTCTCCAAGAAAGGTAGAGAATGATCCTTATCTTGATCTTGTTTTTCCTCTCACGTACTAAACTTTTCATATTAACATAAGCTGCCATTATATCCTAACTCTCTACTCTCTAATACTTATTTAGTTTTTGGTTTAAATTATGTTTTTAGTGAGCCTCCCACCTTCATCTCACCTTTAGATATTCCATTGTTTTCTTCCACCGTCTTTTCTTGTCCTTTCTTGCTTGAGCTTCTATTTAATTAAATTCTACAGTGAAGAAGCACATATCACTACAAGCTAACATAATATGATGGCCCCATTTTTTAAATCTCAGTTAGACATATATTTATGGTTTGTTCGTGTTTTATTGGCAGTTTTAGTACTCAAGGAACTACTCTAGAGACGATAAAAGTTGTTATGGATCTATCCCATTTTAGACATATTTGTTAGATCAATTCCCCTAAACTTGGGTTTTAGAAGTGTTAGCTATCTTTATGGATTAAAAGGAATGAAGTACATGTGTATTTGAAGTAGAAACTGATGAGTTAAAGCTATTTTTAGAGGAAATGCCTATGTTTAGCTAGCAAACACCCATGTAAATGGTATGTTTAGCTATCAAACACCCATGTAAATGAATATGTAAGCTTATATAATTGTGTACAAGTTAGAAGATGATGCTTGAGGATAGAAATGACCATATAGAGTTAGACACGATGGTATAAGTGGAGGACTTGGTTATGTCCATCAATCATGTAATTCATTAGGACCGTGTATTAGAGTGATGTCAAGTTTAGAGGGACATGATTATCACATAAGACCATTTGCACAATTGTGTATGGTTTAAAAATCTTATCTTTTCATATTTTAAGATTAAAAGATAAGTTTGAATGATAAAAGTTATATGAGACATAAAAATATAAAGGCAAATGATTTTTATAATTCAATTGGAGTCTAACAATTAGTATCAAAGCCTTAGGTATGGATAGTAGAAATAGTTTTTTGATAAATTTGATGTCAGCCAAATACTTAATTTAGAGACCTATGATGGAAGATCTCCTATATTGCATGAATCTCTATGATCCAATCTATGTGGACAATAGTATAAAATACGATGTCCTATCTAAGTTGAAGAAGATGATAAATAAGAGTGGGAAAAAATGAAGCAAAAAACCTTTGGAATTATTAGACAACGGATTGATATCAGTATATTCAACCACGTATCCTAAAAGATGGATGCTTTCAAGTTGTAGAAGAAATTAAAGAGTCTATATGAGAGAAAGATTGCTTATAAAAAGGCCTCATTGATTAAAAGGGTTATAAACCTGAAGTTGAAAGATGGGAAATTAGTGTCAAAGCACCTCATTGATTTTTAGAATATGTACAATAATTTGAATACAATGAAGATCGCCCTTAATGAGGAGCTATAAGCCTTATTCTTATTAAGTTCTTTGTTGGATAGTTAGGAAATTTTTGTTATGACTATCAGTGACTCCACTCTGAATGGTGTGTTTTCTATATAAATGATTAAAAAGAGCATGTTCAATGAAAAGATTAGGAGGAAGGAGATCAACATTGACAACGTATAAGCTCTTATGATAAAGAACAGAGGAAAAAGTAAGTAGAGATGCTTTAAAAGATAAAGTAAGTTTAAGAATAGATCCAAGTCGAGCGATGACAAGAAGACCAAAACATATCACTACTACACCAAAACTAGTCATATTAATAAGTTCTTCTATAAATGGAAGAAAGACTAAAAGAAGTAAGACAATCAAAAAGATGAAAATGAAAATAACACTATAGCAATATCATTAGGTACAAATGATGAGATTTCATTGATTTATGCAACCAGTGAGTGTCTTTATATTAATCACTAAAACTTCGAGTGATTTGTTGGTACAAGGACTTCCTATACCTATGGTAATAAGAGGGAATACTTCACAGTTATAAGAGTGGTTATTTTAGAAGTGTGAAGATGGGAAATCAGAACTCCACTATCATGGTCAACATGGAAAACATCTGAGTTGAGATCGATCTTAGGTGCATGTTGACCTTGAGAGGTATACGATACATTATAGACTTGTACCTTAACTTATTATCTGCGAATGTGCTTAATTGAGAAGAATATCATCATACATATGGGGATCGCAACTGGAAGCTATTTGAATGAGCATTAACATTTGTTTGTGATAGATTGTGTAGCACCCTATACAAAACGCACTCGAAGTTATGTGTTAGAGAACTATATATAGTTGAAGGGATCAATTCTCTAACTTTGTGGTATTATAGGTTAGGACATGTTAGTGAGAATCACTTATCCATGCAAAAACTACTGTTTCTCTCAACCTTGTAAACATTACATAGCAAGAAAGAAACGTTAAGTTTCATTTCATAAAAGGTCTCCTAGAAAGAAGGCTAAGTTAGAGCCAGTGCTCTTTAACGTGTACAGTCCTATTGGCATAGAGTCCTTAGGTGATAAAAAGTATTTCATGACCTTTATTAATGATACTTCTCATGAGACTTGGGTCTTTATATTAAAAAATAAAAGCTAGCTGTTTAAGACCTTTCAGAGATTTCATGCCATGGTGGAAAGGGAGACAAAAAAAAAACTTAAAGTGTCTCTAAACTGATAATGGAGGTGAGTACACCTCTAATAAGTTTGAATAGCATTATACAAGATATTAAATAAGATATAAAAAGACAAAACTTTATACCCCATAGCATAATGATGTTATCAAAAAGAAGAATATAACCTTTGTGAAAAAGGTTTAGTGTATACTTCAAATTTCTAACCTACCCAAGTCCTTTTATAGTGAAGCGACAGTCTAAACCATAGTATATATGATCAACAAGACTTCCTCATTATGAATATATTTTGATATTCCCAAGAGATTTCAAATCAAAAAATTTAAGCATATGTTAAAAGAGCATATATCAAAATTGAATTTAAAGAATACTCCATATATATTTGTAGGATATGGTGGGAAGTACTTTGGCCATAAACTATGACCTAAAAAAGTAGAAAGTTGTTCGAAGTAGGGATATAGTCTTTTATGAGCATGAGACAGATGCATATCTCATCAAATAAGACAATATTACTACTAAAAATATATCTTTCAGTGTTGCAGATCCCACACCTATTCCTATTATCTTTAATTAGCCAATAAGTGACAAAGGTAAAGGGCATGAACTGGCACATGATGGTGATGATCATGTGCAATCTGATGGAGATGAGTTGCATGAGCCACATCTTGTAGACGATGTAGAAGAGGTCTATGAGCATTTTAAGCAGAGGGAGCAACTTGCTCAAGTGTTAGAAGATGTCCAACTTCGAAGGTTAACTAGAATAAAGAAGCCTTCAATAAACCCTATAGAATAACTCCTAGATGCTACTGATGGGGAGCCAAAGGATTTCCAAGAATTTTAGCCTCACAAAGACCAAAGACTCTTGGCTCAAGGAAATGTAAGAAGAGATGGATTCATTAAGGAAAAATGAGACCTGTAAGTTAGAAAAGCTTTTTAAAAATAAGTAGGTGTTAAAGAATAGATGGGTGTTTAGGACAAAAAACGATGGTGACAAGTTATCAAAAGAATGAAGTTTGGGCAGATTTAAGGCAGAAATCAATGAGTTGAAGCTATTTCATAAGGAAACGTTTTTCGTTAAGTTGCATATGCTCATATAAATAGTATACATAGTCGTGTGGATGAACATGTAAGCTTTTATAATCATGTATAAGTTGGAAGATAATATTTGAATATAGAATGCTCGTATAGAGTTATACACGATTTTGTAAGCAGATACATAGACTTGTCTACCGATCTTATAAGTGAATGAGATAGTTTATCAAATCAACTTTGAGTTTAAAGGGATACAGTCACCACCGTGTGTAGATTAAAAATATCATTTTTCAGATTCTGAGATGAAAAGAAAAGTTTGGAAGACAGAAGTTACATGAGACATAAACATATGATATAAGAAGAGTTTTAGAGTCTAAATAGCATTGTTTAATTACAGTTTTATTGAAGTTTGATTTCTAAAATTAAATAAGAGTATTGTATATATGTATGTATATATATATATATATAAGAGTATTGTATATATGTATGTATGTATATATATATATATATATATATATATATCAATTTGTATTGAATCTTAAAAGTTTTTTTGAGAGCTTTAAAGAGAGTTAAAAGAGCTAGTTTACTTATGGTTATTTTATGAGGTGTAAACCTTAACCCTTATGTCCTATAATTTTTGGATTTAGTGGATTTATTGTCAATTTGTCTCATGCTTTTACCAAGTTAAATCTTATGTCCAATTTATCTTTGAGCCATCTTTATCTTTTGAGTAGTTTACTACTAGTTGAGTGATCTTATTGATCTTATGTGTGTTATTTATGGAGTCTAACAAAAGTTATTAACCTTGTTTTTGGTTTAGTACTTTCATTTAAGATTATTGTTGTCTAGTTTATGTATTTATTTGTTTAACATAGAGAAATGCTATTTTTATTAACTAAATTTTTTACCTATCATCATTTTATTCTCCTTTATTTGTTAGTTGTTAAACATTTCCTATAGAAAGGCCTTATGAATACAAGGGTTTTGTTTATATTTTTCGTTCTTTCCAATTAGTTTTTTTAGTGACATGTTTTACTTGGTTTGTTAGGATGTTTCTTTTTTGTTTCTTTGTTGTCATCTGTAATGTTTTAGTTGCTTCTATTACCCTCTTTGTTTCCATGGTTACTTTCAATACATTTAAGTTGTTGTGAAGAAATGTTGCACCTTCCTTTCAAAGCTTTCTGAAATAGGCAATATGAATATTAAGCTTCATCCACAAGCATTAAGAATCATCCAGAAGCTTAGTGAACATATGGTTAATTGAGAATGAACTTAAAGATCTCTTGGTTTAGTGATTCCATCTGTGGCCATTTATTTTATACATGTTATTGTGATTCACTGCCTCAAAAAATAAAAAGCATAATTGGTTTCTTTTTCTTAATTTTTATGATTAAGTCACATATTTCTAAAAGGGCAATAATATGTTATTAAAGGATCTAAAATTATTCATTATATACTTAATTACAAATAAGACAAGGAAACAAGATTGTGTTTTTTTTGTTGGAGGTGCTCTTATTTTCCTAATGTTGTTTATAGGTTGTCTTTAATAAAAATGAAAATAAGCTATTATTATTATTTTTATGTGTTGTTGCCATTTTGGGTTATTAAAGAAAAATAAGAAACATTTAACTAAAAAAGGAACTAAAGAGATGATAAACTAGAGAATTGAGTTCAATAGTTAAAATGCAAAATAAGAAAGATGTTGGGCACCCTATTATACTTGATTAAGCAGTTACCTAAGTTTAATTTAGAGAGTTTGTAAAAAAATAAATTTAGGTGTGAAGTAATAAAAACACATTAAGGAAGTAAAAATAAAACATATGGTTAAATGCATAAGGGTTTATAATTTTATCTATACATTGAAATATAAAAATATAAAGTGACGTCTTGATTTTAAATTTGAAATTAAAGTATATGATTGAATACCTATGTGTTTATGACCTTATCAAAGGTTTAAAGATAAAGAGGAACACTTATAAAGGATTTTAGGATCCAAAACAGATAAAGTAAGTAAAACTACATTTTAGGGAATGAAATGAAAAGGGAAATGCCTAATGGATGTTAGGGTTTAAAAGTGGAGAGAATGCCTAGAGTTAGCTCTTAAGGATTTAAATTAAAATTGATTTGTTTAGAATGAATCTTAGGGCTTGAAAGTTAAAAATAAATGCTTAGAGTTAAGTTTTAAAGCTTAAAAGTTAAAAATAATATGTACAGATCTTAAGGCTTA